>JAXCEF010000260.1:0-77283 GCA_037178605.1 Colletotrichum euphorbiae
ATTTATGCGCAAATAAATGCGTAAATATGCTAATAAGAAAAGAGTTGAGGGACTAACTCTAAAGGAGGGAGATAGTATCTACCTCACCTAATGAAATATTAAAACCAAACGACTAAGCGATAAATTAGACTATAAAAAACTTAGACTATTTTAAATTGATAAAAACCTATTAGATATTAGCTATAAACTCTTACTACTAGATACTATAAAGTACTATCTAATCTTTTATATTTCACTTCTTAAACTAGTACTATAAGGATCATAAATAAATAACCTTATTATTATGGAATTAAATAAACCAGAATATAAGATTAAATGAATTATTAACTATATTAAAAATAAGAATAAAACCTAATACCTCATTAAGTAGAAGGGGTATAGACATAAGGATAATATATAGGAACTAGCTATAAATCTCAAATACGCATAAGACCAACTCCGCACATACTGGGAATAGCAAACAACGAACGAACCACAAACAGCACCCGCACCCAAGAGGACGCGCGAAGATAAGACCCAGTTTATTTAACCCCATCCTATAGTTAGACTAACATAATAAGACCAACTATAAGATACTAACCTATTTATATAATTAGGGATACTAGCAAACTAGGATGCCTCACCTAATAGAAAGTTTAGAGTACTAGGATTCTAATCCCCTAAGACTATATCTAAATTAACTACGCTAAAACTACCTATAGACTAAGCCTCTAGTATAGGAGAAGCTACTAGTTCCTCCTCAGTAACTTCACAACCTTTATAAAATACTATCCTTTTTTGCTTTCTTAAATAATCTAGCTGCGCTATAGACTTATCTAACTCAGCCTGCGCAGCACATAAGGTAGTAGCCTTTTTATGCAACACCTCCTCCTCCACTACTTTAGTATCCTCTAAATAAGCTACCTCATCTAGTAATTAATTAACTAGAGAATAAATCAGTAAAATAATAAACACTAGTATAATAATAATATATATAAGCGCAAACTATATCAGCTACTGCATTACATAAACGCCCCAAGCGAGTATACTCGCTATAAACTTTACCTCTAGGGAGAAGCTTATAACGCTTCCCTAATAAATAATAATATAAATAAGGTATATTAATAATAATACTAAACTTAGCAATATAAAGCGTATAATTATAATAATAAAGAGTAGAAGTGGAATATGAATTTGATTTTTGAATGCAACCTAATATAGTATTAGCACTATAGAAAAACCAGGGAGTATAATTAATAGATCCCCAACCTGGGACTAATAACCTACTTATATTAGGCCTTAAGGATAAGACCTTTAAGAGGGAGACCTAATATTATAACCCATTATATAAGGATAATAACTAACTAACCCACCTAAGCGTCAGACGACTAAGATAGGATATTTATACTATAGGATCACGGGAACACTAGGGATACCCACAGTATAGAAGAACTATAGTATAAGTCACGTGATAATAAGATAAAGAATAATTAGTAGAGCGCAGAAGGAAGCGCTTAGTAATCAGTTAGTCTTACCAACTAATCGTAATTACTAATATATAGAGGTAATTACCTAATAGTAGGACTAGGGACTATTTGGGACTTATATATAGTATGGACTTAGGACTCCTAGGAACAGACTTCTATAGCTCTTTAGCAATTAACTTCATAATTACCCCAATAGGTACTCTCAGCTTCATCTTACACTATAACCCCCTTATGAGGACTATAACTAATTACTATACTCCTGGAAACCCCAAGATTCATTCAGCAACACAGCATAGCAAGACCACACTATCAACCTAGCGTTATCCCTCAGCTTCTGTTAGCAGAACCCTACTGTCGGATAGCTGACTGTAACATCACGGCACTGGTGGTGTGCGTACTTAAGTGCGGCTGCATTCAGAACCCCCGTTCTGAATGTCCTGTACCTTTTGCGCAATGGCGCATTTGGGACACGTCTGGACGGCATGCTGCACTCTTTAGCCTATTTTGGAGGGTCCGCACGTGACATAAGCTATAAATCACTCTATATAGAAGAGATAGATTATAATCTATAATACTAAAGATTCTAAAACTTTTATACTATTTTAAAGAAAGCTATATAGCTAGATATTTTGAAGCTGCTTTATAGGAGGCTAAAAAGGCCCTAGTTTTATATAGAAGAAGAGCTAGGGCAGTATTTTCTTATATAAGTATATTTTTTATTCTACTTATAGTAAAGGTCTTTAATTATAAAGCCCTTAATAGGTATACGTTATTTTAATAAGATAACGCGCCCCACTATAACGCTAATAATATGAAGTCTACCCTCTAAGAAACAGGTCTAAATACCTTTAAGTAGCTACTACACTCACTAGATCTCAATACCACTAAAAATATATAGTTTTAAATAAAGGACCATATTAATAATAACTTCAATATATAAAATTATATATAATTAGAGTTATATATAGCAATTTAGGCTGCAAAGCATTTAATACTGTAGGAATAGTTAAAAGAGCTAGCTTACTCAATAGTCCGCTAATTACACCTAGTTATTAAGTTAGGTAGCAATAGTATTAGCTACTAAATATACTTTTCAAATTACACCTATTTAAAAGTACTAATACCGCGCTAGTTTTATGACTTTTAGGTATAGTATTGTGGGGTAATTCACGCGCTAATATTTGAAACCCCGGAGGAGGTATACTGGAAAAGACTAGGAGGCTGTATATTTTAAAGAGTGTTTCCCCATAAAGGTATAGGACAAGGTTCTTTACTATTGGGAGACTATGGTTTTTATAAAGAGGAAGTACCTGGGGGTGTGGGGCGTCGCGGGCTCGCGTTTATACTCCCTACTATATAGGGACAAAAAACCGAGACCACGCTGAAAAGCTGTTTATAGCCTAAGTCTATTAAATAGAGTGGTAAATTCGTATGTGTGATTATATATTATATGAATCTAACTCATATGCTCTTTTTTTTATTAATACGCGAAGCCTTTTTTATAGCGCGTTTATAATAGGACTAGCGCGCCTGGAGTCCGCCCGGCGTTATTAAGAGTTATAATATTTATTACTTTATAAAGAGTATTTTAAAGTAATATTTATAGTAGTAGTATATATTAGACTACTAATTAATAGATTAGTATTAATATTTATAGTATATATTATTTATTAAACTTAACTAGTGCCTGAAGGGTGGTCTCTAAGACCCCTTTTATTATGTGAACCCCTATTTAGCGCGCGCCCTTATTAGGCTAAGGGCGCTGGGGTCGGCGAGAAGTCTGCTCGGAGTCGGGCGGATATTTGGCCCGACTCTCCTTTATACGTGCGCTGTCCTCTAGGTTCCTCAACGTCTCACTCACAGCTTTACATGACTTCTAGAAAGAGTTCTCAAAAAACACCGCCCCGAGCGGGGTGTGTTTTGGAAGCCTTGCAAACGGTTGCAATAACACAGACTGTCACCTGAATCCGCATAAAGAGGCTGGTTAAAATCCTTGATTTCCGATTTTCCAATGCTCTGATGCATGTTAAGCGCTGGGCACTTGTCTAGATTAGGACTGTAGACGTATGGCTCGTGGCGTGCACGGTGCCGAAGCCCGTTCATCCGGCATGTTTTGGATTACCACAGGCGCGGGTCTCACCTATAGTACGCGAAAACTCTATCCCATCCGGTTCTGCTAAGCGGGAATTCTTTTGGGGGCGACGTCGTGAGGGGAAGCAGCTACTGTTAAGCATAATAACTGATCATTTAAAGAATTTTATGGCGGTGAGGGAAAAAGGTGGTCCCTTCGTAGGGCGCAAAAGTATCACCGTCCAGCCGCACCGGATGGGATACGTAGAGTCACTTTTACCAACACAGTTACACCACACGCTCGCGACTATCTTGTTACAGCGCTGCAGCTGGGAATTTCCATTACATAGTTGTGATTAGTACTGTAAAAGTCGATAAGATGTTACATCCTTGGACGTTGCCGTAGCAATGTATCAGACGAGCTCCGTGAAGGCCAGGCGGTCCCTAAGTCCCTAAGTCCCTGACTCAGACACTTATGCCATGCGATTCAAGCATCATCAGATGAGCCGGGGCCCGGCGTTCGGCCAAACGGTGAACTAGGTCGCTTCGAAGCCGGATCCGCGCTCAGGTAGCCCTATCCTGGAACATAAACCTGCGATAGAGTGCATGCTGATCAGACTTGAGTATATATATGGCGACTTCCTTTAGCAAAGACCTTGTTCCTTGCTCGAACTGCCGAAGCCATTACCTTCTCAGCTTGCAGCAGATCAAAGGCTCCCCTTCCAAATTCAGCAACATTATCCAAAAGGAAGACCCTGACATTCCCGACAAAATGTTGCCTCAGGCCATTCTCGCCATCATCACACTTGCACAGTTCGCCGTAACTGCTTCGGCCGCATTCGTCTATTGCGGAGGCGCACCGATAGACGGCAGCTGCCCTGCTGGCAAGGGATCAAAAATGCAAATTGCAGTGAGTAGCTCCGCCGCATCATAGATCGATGTTGAGGCTAATTATGTCTCCTTTTGTTAGACCGATGATATTTGCGTGAACTGCAAACCCAATTGCTTTGGAGGCCAGGTTAAAGACTTGGGTGCAATATTCTGCAAACAGGCAGATTCTACTATCAACATATACTGTTACAGAACGGGAGTTCCAAACTGCTAAGGGCAAGTGGGGTGGCATGCGTGGGTTTATTGAAAACACTGGGCGTAGCAAAAGGTTGTGGCGAATCAACTTGACTTACAACCCGACACTTGTTAATGAACCGGATGTTCGTGAGCATAATCCAGGGTACTCGACAAGATGTTATTGTAGACCTTATAAGTATGTGCATCTATTCTTGACTCAGAATACCCCCGAGTTAGCTTAGTAGACATAACAAAGTTGGGGTTCTCCTTATTCTTCAAGTCCGTAAAAGCAGTAGCGTTCAACTCGTCAGCTACATAGTTGCCGCTGGAACGCAATGCCTCTCGCTGCTTCTTTTACGCTTATTCTCCCAGATGAAAGCATGCCGGAAACAATCATCTTCTTGGACTGACCACCCGTGTTGGAGGTGATGAGCGAAAGGGAAATGACAAATGAAGCCTGGTAAGACCCTGTGAGACAGCTATACCCGCGTCAGTCTTCGTCTGGTCATTTGATCGGTGGCGGACTGACAAGCAGATCAAACGACCGACGTACGCATTCACTGGGGCTAACAAGAAGCACATCGCACCCCCGATCGTTGGCAACATGAACATTGCACAAAAAAGAGTTCGGCTGTTGGCAGGCATGTCCCTGTTCGCCAAGGCACCAAGGCCAATTCATATGACGACGAGAGCGCCCTGGGGAATGCCAAGGAGCGCTGTCCCGAGTGTCCCGAAGCCAAGGCCCCTGATAACAAGGGTCGAGAAATTCGAGATGCCGCCGTTGGGGACGCTTAGGCTGCGGCGCATGCGCGCGATCATGATGAGCTTTTCTTCATAAGTAAAGCCCCAGATCGTGCGCGGTGAGTTGGGCAGGCAAAAGGCTAGAATGATGCCCCAAAAGGCACAGACAGCACCGACAACGAGTAACTCGTAGCGCCATGAAGGTAGGTATCCCTTAACATTGCCAATTCCGTAGCCTATTTGTTCAAGTCAGTCAAGAAATGTGCGAAAGTGGCAGCCAGAGGGCTGGAACCAACCGATTAGACCACCACCAGCGACGCCGATGCCGTTCCATGCATACCAGGCTGAAATGCGCGAAGGTTGCTTAGAGCGAGTGTAGCACATCGAAGTAATCAACATGAAGGCCTAAGAATGATGTTAGCAATGGATGGACGGTTCGCAAATGAGTGCCAGCCCTTACGGGATCCGCAATGGCTTCGAAAGCTCCCGATAGGATACGAAGAGGTAGCAAGCCAGCAAAGTTCTTCGCTGCCGCTTGAGCCATCAGCAAGGCACCCCACAGAATATATTGAATGAAAGATACCATGCGGGCGGACTGCGCTGCATGATCAGGTTCGACGGAATAGCCCAGACAAGCCAACCAAAGTAGAAGCTACTCGACAACCACGAGTACTTCTCGCCTTTGAGATCGAGACCGTCCTTAAGACCGAAAATTGCAGCCTATGACCTAAATATTTGTCCTTGGTGAATGTGCCTGACAGACACCTCATCTATGCTATACGCCAGCACGTACAATGTCGTCTTGTCAACGCAGTAGAAAAAGTAGCAAATTCCGAGAAGAGTAAGGATGCGCATGTCAACTTGCGCAGAAGTCTTTTCTCGTCAGCTTGGTCAATAGATTCATCATTCGGATACCGAGCGAGGGCTTCGAGGTATGTTTCCGGATGTTGTTGTTAAATATCCTCTTCGAAATGGGGCTTTTTAAGGTCTTGTTCGAGGTGCTTGACATCGCTTTTGCGGCCCTTGGCATCTGCCATTGCCGGGGCGTTGTCAGCCATGATGGGAGACGAACAAGGTCCAGTGGCTTGATTCGGTGCCCGTGTTCGTGGGTTGATCTTGGAAGTTGCCAGAAAAGCTCGTCTGAAGATTGAAACAGCTCAGCCAAAGGGTTTGACGGGAGATGCTGTTTGATTGAAATACTTGACGTATCGGTCATGAACGCTTGGAACATCCCCAAAGAATTACAGATACCGACAGTTCGGTTTTCGGTCGACTCCCGTCGGAGATCGTCGTGTCGTGCCTCAGCGCCGCTTGGTACGCTGGGCAAGCCTTCGCGCTGTTAACCTGCTATTCCTTTTCGTGGGCCCCGTCAGAGTCAAGTGCAGATGACGGTTTCCCAAATCGTGCGAGATGCGGGGTGTGCATGCTTGTTGGTTCTGGTAAGCCGGGTCTGCGGTTACTATCGTCGGACATCGGCAAGTTAGTAGAACGTTGCACCACGTACGCTCCCACATGAGTGGAGTGGGATTGATACCTGCTCGCATATCTATCATTGCAGCAGGTCATGGCAAGTCCGGAATATCTTTGCCGGCGATCCCACCTTCGTTTGCGCATCGACTATGCCCGGTGGAACGAGTGCTTTCGACCTTCTGTTGAAGATGTTCTGTCCGGAGACAACCAATGCCTGGATAGTGTTCACTCCGGTATCGCAGGGTTCCGACCGCATCGTTGCTCTTCCGGCTTTTGCCCTTGGGGAACGGAACGTGTCGTGGAGCAAGCTGGGGATGCGGGCACGAACCCACCCTCGTTGCGGGGATCCCTCAATCTGTGAAGGGCACTCGTGTATTGGCGAGTAACTTACTGCTGCTGACTGGTGGATTTCAATTTTCCGTTTTCTATCGGCCTGAGCTGAGGCTCAAGACGACAGAAGCTTGGCTGCTGGCGTCTTAGACATCAAGTCCGTCGAATCCACCGTGTCGGCTCCGCGATCGCAATCCAAAGAGAATATTCTCGGCTACAGTAATGGACTGGGAAGCTAGGCCGGCCAACCTTTCCCCAAAAACATGTTTAGCCCAAGAAAGAGCGGAATAGAGGTCTAGCGCAAGCAGAGGTGGGATATTGTCAGCTGAGTATCACCGAAGATAGCGACTGCGTGACTCTTGCGAAAGAAAGCAATTTGGATATAAAAGTGCGCGCTGCTGTGGCTAATCTGGATTAAAACCTCCGGCCTTCTCTGAGATCGTACGACTTCGTCATTATCCTTCAACGTTGGATGGCGGAATCGAATACGAGGCTGCTATTAACTTTTGCGGATTGAGGTGTTTGATTTATGCTACGGCTGCTACGAAGATGTGTTGCTGAGCACGCTATTTTGGGATCTTTTCGTCATAAGATACTCACTTTCCAACTATCTCGGAGCAAACGCAAGGCTTAGTTATTGCCAAGATCAGCTACGTCTTCGATTGGCATGAGAGATGCAATAAGATCTTATGCTGCTCATAACTGGGTATACGTCTCAACGGGCACTAGCTGCGCACTTTGGATGGTATTTTTGATGATTTTCTTGTCGTCGGCGAGACCGCGTTGCAGCTTTCATTGCTATGCTGGTAATCAGCGAGTTCTGAGGCCTCGTTTTGTGGGCATCTAGGCTATGAAGGCAGACTGCCATGTTTTCAACTTCAATAAGCCAGATGCTCATTGGGATTGACTCAATTGGGGCCAGGCGTTAACCCAAGTAGAAGAATGGCGAATTCTCGCAATCTTTTGAACTTGATCTTCCTGTCTGATGCTAGTGGGGATGAGAAGACAAACATTACTGGCGGACATCCTCTCACCTGTGGTATGCCGCCAAGTCTTGCCTCCAAATCCAAGCCGCTTAGAGTGGGCGATGCGACCAGGCACCAAATCTCTTTTGATTATTTCCGGTAGTCGTTTGGTCCGGTTGAGTCTTGAGCCCCATCAACCTCCAAACCCCGCGCGAGGCGGCGCGCGACGGACACGTTATTCCCCCAATCAACTTTGGTCAACCAGTAAGAGGCTATTTTTGTCCTTTGAAAAGATGACAGGCCCATCGCCTCGGTCTACGGATTCAGACGCCGAACGAAACAACAGGCAAAGTTCCAACAAAGTGCGCCTGTGGATTCGAGTCGCGTCGAACTTCACTTCATCAGCTCAGGGTCATCAATGATCTGAGACTTCTCCAGGCTGGTTCACATCAACCTTTTTCATCACAAGAACACGCATTTTCACCATGCGCTTCCTTGCCAGCGTCTTTATTTCGCTGTTGAGTTCTCCGGTGACGAACCTTGTCCTTGCTGTACCTCCGCCGCCAGAAACTCTCTGGCGCGTTCAAAAGCCTCTCAATTATAGCGACGTTCTCTACGCTGGATGGGAACAAATACCTGCTGAGGAGGAGATTCAGATCTACAACGGCGTGAGAGAGAATCGGACGTATGCTCACCATCCAGAACTTTTCGCCGTCGGCTCAAATGTGCTCCTCATCTATTCTTCCGCACCAGTAGATGAGGATAGTATGGGACAGGACGTCTGGATATCAGCTTCGAATGACAGTGGACTTACATGGAGTCCCGGAAGGAGCCTGATGCCCGCCGCTTTGCTGCCTAACCAAACGGACACACACAACTGGAAGTATTGGTGTGATCGTGGTATTGTGCAGCGCGCATGGCAGGCCCTCTCTTTTGTCCATCTTTCAGACGGCGAGCTGTATGCTATTGGCCAGTCTGGAAGTCGTTGGTGTCCCGGACGGTGGACTTCGGCGGGCCGGATTGCAGTCAAAGTTTCCCTCCAAGGACAAGCACTTGGGGACCCCTGCTGGATCAAGACAAATGAGTATACAACATCGGAGCTTTACTCAGAGACCGTCTACGGTACCCGATACGGCATGAAGAGGTGTTGGAGAGCTTGCGAAATCAATGCTGCATTACGGAAACCCAACGAAGCTCCTGCCTGGTCGCCTTGGCTATACAACAATGGGCTTTTTGCTGCCGACGGCAAGCATCAGATGGAGGAACAAACCTTCGCTGTCTGGCACAATGACAGCGACTCGTCAACAGGGGGATACTGGCAAAGGCATTGGCGTGATATTACCACTGAAAAGGACAACACACACTCCATCTGGATTGAGTACAATGAAGACCCTGATGGAGAGGGTTGGTACCCAAAAGTCAAGAACCAAACCGGAAACCGGATCTTCCAGACCAATATCCCAGACGCAAAGACGAAGCAGTTCCTCGGTCAAATAGACAAGACTGGCGACAGATACCTACTTTCGAACCCTCGATACAACTCCGCGTACCCCCAGCGTCAGCCGCTGACGCTGGCTGTATCACGAGGCAAAGATCAGGCATACAAGGCAGTCGGGGTTTTACGCACCAATGCGGCCAAGGACATTGTACCAGATACCCGCGACGGGATCAAGAATAGGGCTTTTGGATTCAGCTATCCTACTGCTGTGCAGGTTGATCAGAAATTGATTGTCGCGTATAGCGAAAACAAGGAGAATATCTGGGTTAGCATTGTTAACATATCTTCCTTGCCAGAT
Organism: Colletotrichum euphorbiae; assembly: GCA_037178605.1. Classification (NCBI taxonomy): domain Eukaryota; kingdom Fungi; phylum Ascomycota; class Sordariomycetes; order Glomerellales; family Glomerellaceae; genus Colletotrichum; species Colletotrichum euphorbiae. Next base: position 9,907 of record JAXCEF010000260.1, read on the forward strand.
GAGCAACAAGACTACGAGGAGAACGATGTAATGCGCAGAAAATGAAGGGCATTGTACACGAAACCCCTTTCCTGTAATAGGTTCATCTGGCTTTTAAGTTCTTATAATAATGTCTTCCATTGCTTGTGCCCAGAAAATTAGAAGCAATGGTTAACCTTTTGCCAGGTGACACATTGCCATGGGCCTCCTTTTTGGGGCGCTGAATGAAGTGTTCGTCCCCGAAATAAACAACGTAATCTTGCTCCCAGCGTTTTGTCAGTAAGCCAGTGTTTCTTAGGGTTTCAGTTACTTGTTTATTGTGCATTCTGACTCATCACTTCCTCCACGGTGTCCGCAGCTAGCTGTCCGCGGAATACAGATCCCGTCCGACTTAGTAATAGCCAAATTCCATAAAAAACCCCAACTGATGTCACAACTTTAATTCTCCGGGTTCTCCGTCGCAACATCCCAGAAACGACATCCCAGAAACGACCAATCGCATCAAATCTTGCGGCTGAAATTTGATCGAATTCGCGGTAGAAATGTCTAAACAGCTTCTATTGACTGGTGCGACAGGCTTCATGTACGTCCAACCTAATGTGCACGCCGATAAGTCAGTCGAGACAATAATTAACGCGGCCAGCAGAGGAGGCACGGTGCTTTCCCAGCTCCTCAACTCGTCTTATCCCGAACTGAATGACTTATCCGTCACTGCGTTACTTCGGAAGCAAGAGCAAGCTGATTTGCTGAAGCAAAAGGGCATCGACACAATACTATTCAAGGATCTTGACGACTCAATCCAGCTGAGAAAGGTAGCCAGCGAGTTCGATTATGTCATTCATACTACACACGGTCATCACACCAGTTCAGCCATTGCTTTGATCGAAGGGCTCGCGGATCGCAAGAAACGGACGGGGAGAGAAGTCTACTTCATCCACGTAGGTTATAGCCCCCGTCTGTGTTTGGGTCCTGTAGATCTTAATAAGGCGTACAGACCTCAGGAACATCGAATCTAGCCCAGCCAACTATCAGTAGGAAAGCCGTTAAGTCCCACGAATGGTCAGACAAGGAAAACGTCTTCGAGTTCGAGGAAGCAGAAGAAGCAAAGGAACCCTATGCTCAGCGCACAACCGACATTAGCGTGATTCGGATCGCTGAGCGGGAAGGCGTCAAGGTTTACATCATGATGCCCCCAACCATCTACGGCCGTGGCACCGGATTCTTCAATCGAGGCTCCATGCAGATACCGAGCATCATTCGGGGTGCGATTGAACTTGGCTTTCCTCCGTATATTGGTGACGGCACTTCTTCTCTCGGACATGTCCATGTGACAGATCTTGCGCTCCTGTACGAGCTGATTTTCAGCAAAATCTTGGCCGGTGAGGAAATACCCTCGGGACGAAAGGGCATCTACTTCTGCAACACTGGCAAACACAACTGGCTTGAGCTTGCGACCGAGGTCGGCGTGGCTGGTGCTAAACTCAATGGATTGAAGTCCTCGAAGCCGCGGTCTGTCTCACTAGACGAAGCTCGTTCCACATTCTTGAATGCGCCCTCTCAAGTTGTCGAGATGAATTATGCTTCCGAGTAAGTCAAGTCTCAATTCACCTGTTGCTTTCGCTAGTATGAGTAGACCACACCTAACATACCCAGTTCTGCAACCAGGCCCGTCTTAGCCACAGAACTAGGTTGGAAACCCCGGAAGACAGAGGAAGACTGGATCAAGTCCTTTATTGAAGCTTTTCAGATGGTTCTCGATGAGAGAAACCAGTGAAACGCTCGTAACATCATATTACGAGTGGTCTAAACATCGTATGCCGTTCCAGAAGTCTGCTCGACCCAGTACCCATCTACCCTTTCCGTAAACACGTCTATCGTGATTTTGTGAACCTCTATCTTCAATACACATACAAATTTGTGGCAGCCTCGTTGGAGGCGAGTATCTTGCGGTTTTGCCTCTGAAGCGCGATTCGCATAATCCATGCACAAATAACAACCCCAATTGAGAAGCAAATACTGGCCAACATGGCCTTGAGGTACCTAGGCTCATCGGACTCCGGCCAAAGGTATGGTGTGTACACACTGGCAAGATTACCAAAGGTATTGCACATTGCAATTGCAACTGCCTTCTTTTCGTCGGTTTGCCCCAGAACCGAGGCAGTCCAGCCGAGAATGATATTATTCACGCCGTATGTGGCGCCCACAAATATCATAATTCCAACGTACCGAACAGTGGTATTCAAAGTAGCAACGCTCATTGCAAATCCAGCACAAGCAATCAGCTTGCTAACGGTTGCATGCCAGGTGCGTTCGTTGAAGCGGCCCGACGAATGAGAAACGGCAATGCTTAGGATTCCGGCCAGGATATACGGAGGGCACGTCAGAACTAACGTGATCGTTGTGTTGTAGTTCAGCGTCTTGACAACACTCGGCAAGAAGTTCTTGAAACCGTTGGCCGAAAGATGTAGGTTGTCCATGAGACAGAACACCCACGTTCGCCAGTCGGAGCAAGCTTCTCGAAGACCATTCCACACGCTAGTGCCATTTTCACGGCGATCGGTTGTATCGTCGAAGATGCGCTTATAGGCCATCTGCCGTTGCTCCTCGTTGAGCCAACGGGTTTTAAGGGGCGCGTCGGGAAGGAGGTAAAATGCTGCGATTGCCACGCCGATCGAGACCGCACCTTGAATGATGAAAAGCCTAAGCCTCATTCATTAGTGTGTTGAAAATAAAGAAAGGGCGCAGGGGGCTTACCACTGCCAGCCGGCGAGACCATGCTTGCCATCCAAGCCTGCAAATATACCAGCAGCAATCAGACCTGAGAAGGCGCTTGCCAGCATGTTACCAGTATAAAAGATCGCCATACGCGTAGCGATCTCTTTTCTGGTGTAAAACATGCTGAGCATATAAAGCGCACCAGGGTAAAACTGACGACAATGAGTTTGTTTCTTTGGCTCTCAAGTCAATGTCACGTAGAAGAACTTACGGGAGCTTCGCTGATGCCGAGCAAGAAACGACAAATGAGCATCGTTGTGTAGTCGTGTGCCAGGTATGTCAAAAGGGAGATGATAGACCAAGCCAACATGAATCCTGTACTCCGCCGTTAGGACTCCATATACATGTGCGCATATCACATTAAAACCTTGGCATACGTACCAGCCATGTAACAAGACGGTCGTACCCGGTTAAGGATCATGTTGGAGGGCACTTGACCACATAGGTATCTGCCCAGCCCCTGGCATTAGTCGAGTTCAAATGCAACACTGAGAATCTCAAACTCACCCAACAAATAGGATTGAAACGCAAGTATTGTATTGGGTGCCTTTGAGGTTCAGGTCTTTCGATAAAGAGTTGAGCTTTCCGTTGATCATCGCGTTGCGATCGAGGAAGTTCAGACTAAGACAATATCTGTTAGTCCTCGACACCGGATCTCGGCGTACAGAAGAGAAAGACTTACAAATACATGACCCAAAGAATCGGCTTTAGCGGTCCAATCAGTCACGGTACCACGCAAAGGGTGTTCTACAAGACGTACCAAAATATACCAGTCAATCCTCTTCACAAGTGCTATCTCTTTGGGATCGGTCTTGGTGTGTGCTCCAAATTCGTCAACCTTCGTATTCTGATTGGGGTTGTCGGCGTCGCCAAGCGAATTAGCGGTTAACACGCGCTCCATTTGGCTGACATTCGCCTTGTTCTCCTCGGACTTCCTTGGCTCCGCCATCTTGGTGTTTGACGTTTTCTCAGTCGAGCTTGTGCTATTGTGTTGTCGTCCAACAAGCTGGAATACCGGCCGAGTCGGGCGTTCGAGCTGGATGGACCGAGACCTGAGCAACCGCGAGTCACATCAGGTATGGCTTTTTTTGCCGAAAGCACATATATACTGAAGCAAGTCGACGCGAACCTGCCTTCGTGTCTCTGCAGTCTCCGCTGAAGTTGCGATAATAAAGAGCCACATCATCCTGGAGCCCCCCATGGGGGAAATGGGGTAAGCGGGGTGCCCAGCTTTTCCGTCGTTGCGGGGTTTGGGGAAAGGGCTGGCATTCAGATCCTGCACTAATCCCGGCCTACTGGCAATTCTTGAAGGCACAAGACAAGGGATAATCGTATCGGAAAAGAGCTTTCGGCCATGGAGCCGGGAGCCCTGCAGGCTACGACTCGGGAAGGCAAGTGATGGTTGCTTTTCCATCTTGCTCAGGGGCAACTCGAATTGGGATGACGACGAAGCTTACCACACGGAAAAGCTCATATTGCTAGAAGGGTAGAGTGGGGGATCAGGTCACACCTGCCGTTCTCTTCCTAAAAGGTCTGATTTATAATTACACTGTGGCTGCTTTCATTCGACGGCGTTGCAGCCGATCTTGCCGTCGAAATGTTCACGCACACGCAACAGAGTCGTCGCCGCGTCTACGCTTATGCTGCACCACGTGGACTTGCGAGTCAAGCTGTAACCTGCGACCCGCGTCACACTGACAGCGATGATATTCATCCCCGAAACGTCATATCTTACATGTAGATAGGATAACCAAATAGAGCTCTGCTGCTCTGGCGAGACATTCGTGGCTATTTTGCCATTTGAACTGACCCCACAGACGGATAAACATAGAAGAACCACTTCTCTCGGGTAGAGAGATCTGTAGAGATCTATCCCGAGATGAGCAGACAGGAGAAATGCTTGGTCTTGGTAAGAGTGTAACCCCTTCGCTTGGCACGCCGTGTGTGATGCCCCTCTTTGTTGGTTGTCAGCTGCCACTGCATTTGGACCATTCAAACCTGGAAAATAAGATGATTGATTCCCTGCGCACCAAATTAGGGCGTGATCGGCTCGAGCCACGGTACGGTCCACGGTCCAGATAAGTATATCGCATGGGCCCTTTTAGCGCCTACTCTGAGTAAAAAAAGCTAAAGTATATATTAAACTCATATAACTATAGCATAGTGTGGCAGCACGTACGCTTATAGCTATTATTAGCTGCTAAAGTTTCATTATACTATATAGTATACTAAGGGAGTCCTCTAGAGCACCCCCTTCAAGTTTATATAATAGTATAGCCTATAGTAGAAAATTCATAGCTTATAAGGCGTTAAATAGGGGTATTATATACTAAGATTTATATATATTAAGTTATCCACAGTCTAGAGTTAGTACAGAGGTTGCTAGCGAAAAACACTACTTAAAGAGGTATAGCCTCTCGAAAAATAAATCTTGAAGTCGTTTAGTAGGCTCTGGACCGTACCGTGGACCGTACCGTGGCAAGCCGATCACGCCCTTAGTAAGGTTGGCTGGATTGCTATGCAAGTATCTTAGAGAAGAGGTGATGAACCACTTGGTCTGTCGATATATTGTGGAAGAAGTGAGTGCCGATGAATCCCCATGGCCATCTTAAGTAGCGGTCCATGGTGGCTGTAGCGCCTAGGACGAACGTCCACTCTTCAGGGGGCACTTCGGGATGTCTGGATGAATATGGTGGAGATAGCTTATCATGACTATTGATAGCCAAAGATGGTTCAGCCTACAATAAAAAATGCGCCATCCGGACTCGGAGCGACGAAAATGTGGGCGACTCACCAATCCAATGGTTAACCCACATCCATGGAGCAATCCATAGCCAAAAAACATCTTCGAAGGAACCGGTGTGCCTGTACAACGTCCAAAGGCCGACAACCTTGCTGAAGCAACCGATATCAGAGAGAACCACCGCCACAACCTCGGAACTTCTGAAGAGCGAGCCCCACGGGTCGAAATGGCTGTGCCGCCAAAACGACATTCCAGGCTTGATTACCGCGGTAGGAGCGCACGCGATGTTGGTCAGGATATAACACACCCAGCCTATGGTCTGCTGCAGGACAACCCTTGCAAAAGGCCACAGCGGAGCGTCCTCAGCGAGCTCATCTAACAGGCTAGAATCTATTCCAAGCTTGGCCGCATACTGGTCACGGAGGGGTGGCACATAGTTTTGGACCTTTTCCATGTTGCCTGCATAGGTATGGTGGCGCCGATGAGTTGACTTCCAGGAGAAGTAGGGTGCGAGGAGGGAAGAATGCAGGAAGAAGCCAATGGTATCATTGACAAACTAATGGTAGAGAAGGCGCTGTGACCGCATTCGTGGGCAACAATCCACAAACCAGTCCAGACCAAGCCTTGAACAAAAGCATAAAATATGAGCATGGGGTACTTCAGGTATCTGTAAGAACTTTCGTTGCTTATGGTAAGAATGATGGTGCATAGATAGGCGAGGGAGACGGCGTAGGCCAGATCGCGGAAAAGGTAGAAGAAAGACCAAAGATGGTTGGGCTTGAAGCAATACGCCGGGATTGCATCTCGGAGTTCTTTGATTCCGATAACAACTTTGAATGTTTGCTTCTGGGATTAATATCGTTAACCAATTAAGCTAGTATAGGAATCTGTGGAGTAACCCAAACCCACCCTGTCGTCCAAACTCTTAACTGGGTGAGCCTCCTCCACGGTACGGAAGCCGGTTCGCGACGCTTCTTCAGAAGGAAACACCATGAGGACTGTAAAATCTGATGATACAGAGGATATGTATGAAGGCGCCGGGAGTTGGCGAACAATCTGTCTGTGATCTGCAGAATTCTAGTCGCACTGTCTCGCGCAGATTACGCTCAAACTTATAGTTGTCAATTTTCCAAATTTGCGTGACAAGGTTGGACTGATGACGTAAAAATGACCGCTCTTGGAATTCTTCAATTTAGGAGCTGGATTCCACTTGTGTTAGCCCAAATCCGTGGGCACTGTGGGATCTCAGGGGAGACGTAGCAACTTGCGAACAGGGGGACCATGAACGCCGGCTAATCAAGAGTGACGATATTGAAGACATGGGCCGATCATCACGGGTCTGGACAAGAGAGATCTCGATGAAACGACCAGAGTGAACCATAATCATGCACACCCCGACCAACAAGTATTGTTGGTTGGCGCATTCTTTGATGTTTGCTGTTTGCCAATGCACCAACGAGAGTGATGGGACCCGCGGCGATTGAATATTCAATGCTGATTCGTCACTGAAACTAATATTGCTTACTTTAGGCGTTTGCTCGTTGTGCTAGCCAGCCTGATGGGTCAATATTTCCCACTGTCGGGTTGTTTGCTCTTTGAAACCGTACCCAACCAAGTCGAAGGATTGACCTGGCCCCATGATGTGCCCAATGAAAGTGGGCGGAATATCTTCCCCCATTTTCCCCCTGGGATCAATGACAACGCCGTATTTCAAATTTGAAGTGCTTGCTCGGATTTCGCCCATTTTCCCGTTTCCTTATCCATTGTAGAGGCTTCTATCATTACATTAAGCAAGACTATGAAGTTCCTCTGAACTCAGATGTAGCCAAGAAGAGATATCAATGGATATGATGTAGATGCTCCTGATAATACAGCGGCTATATTGAACCAACCGATCTTGCAGACTAGCAGATGGGTTGTCTTCTGTGCGAAGCTATGGTGTTGGAGTGCTTAGGAGACCCGGCTGTTTAATACATAGAGTTCAATAACTACAGACATCATTTGTCCTTGAGCAGCTGAGTCCTGGAAACCATGCGTGATCTACTAGGTGCCCCTGGGCACATATATCTCCGCTAGAGGCGTTCACATAGACGCACTGGTGTACATACGAAGATCCAGAAACATTGCATTAAGCTAATTCTTCTCGCGCCTTTACTAGGACTAGGAATGTTTTGGGGATAGGGAAGTATTTCCCCATTTGTTTCTTATCATTCCGTTAGGCTGTATGTGGACTTGTCTATTTTACGTGCTGATGCCCTCGGCCATTAACCGCAAATGAGCCATGCCAGTCGAATCCAAATCTCAGGCATGGGACCGTGAAGATCTTAATCGAAGAAGGAGTGCTAAATTCAAAGATGCCCCCCACGTACCAAGCCGAGCAAGCGTCCGCGATGCGTGTCGGAAGATTGCGCTTGCCTTATCCAGAGTCGTTTTGCCCGGAGCAAGTGCCAAATCCAGAGACTCCCTCAGTTCCAGACGTGATGCTGTGAGCGAGGCCACCCCCGATGGCGTGAAATTCAGAACCTCCAGGAAAAGCGGTCCTTCGCTCTCTGTGACCGACTCGGCCAGCATCCACAGTAGTACGTAATTCAGAAAAACGCTGATGATGCTGTACGGGTGTGCATCCTGTAGATCTTGGTCGTCTGCGATGTTTATGATAATGGTGACAGCTCGGCAAAAGATGGTGGCAAACTTGATGCGATCTCTCGTCAACGAACCAGAAAACTGGGATTCAAAGATGCGCAGTTCTTCGTCAATTAACTCGGATTTACCAAATCCATTGCGAATGGTGATTCCAAAAAGTCTCAGCCCCTCTTCTACTTTGCAATGTCCGCTTTTCCCTAAAGCATCCTGCAAGTAGGAGATGGGAGTGTCGATTTGTAAGTGAATCAGGCTGACGAGCAACTCAGACGCACTACAAAAGTACCTGTTGACTCCCCACAAATCCTCGTCGTCTTCCTGCTTTAGATTCCCTAGCTTTTGAAACGACCCCAGGGATTCTATTAACATCCGTCAGTCACGAGTCAAATTTCTTGTCATGGTATTTGAATTCCCGTGGGACATATACCTCGAAGATGATGCGCGATTTTGTAAGTAGGCTCTTCGTGTAAGGTTTCGAGATGAGTACGAAGATAGTCTGGTTCTCCGCATTCCTGGATGTATGTATCGGTGAAAGCCATATAGGCCGCTAATTCGTGCGAACAATCGAGCGCTTGACTTGCTAAGGAGCCGAGGACTAAGAATTTTGTCCATTCATTTGCATGCTTTATCGGATCCTCATCTGACAAACTTGATCTAGACCCCCCCGCAGTCGTTGGGGCATGTCGAAGCGTGCGTGAACTTCTAGAGATGGCTCTAAGTGGGTGATTCCTGTGGAAGTCTCGCATCGTAGGAGTCGAAGGATCCTCCCAAGAACTCTCTATTTCGGCCCAAGCTTGGAATTGCCAGTGTCTCTCATCACAAGGGCATTTCCAACCATATGTCTCAGAAGGTGATATCATGCTCCTCATATTGAGAAGTGATGGAAACTGAGAGTCAATCATGAACACAAACCAGCGTAAGCGCCGAACATGTTCTGAGTGGACCCAGTCTCTCCACTTAGCATGGACGTCTCGTATGTTTGAGCTGCTTTCTTCTCGTTGGTGTTCAGGGAGTCGCCTGATGTACGTCACCAGAGCACCACGTGATGACTCGGCGACTTCAAAAGCCCCTTTGTTCCCGCACCATAGCCCAGTGTAAACCATCAGAGCGTATGCGTATATGGCTTGCGTATTTCGCATCAGCGTCCTGTCTTTCTCCATCAAGCTTTGGAGATTTCGACGCGATCGTTCGAGAAGGAGGATGGAAAAACGCCTTGTGTGTCGAACGTGGCTATAAGAGGCCCCGATTGCCACCATGATTGATAGCAACGCTGGAAGTAATTTGTTACTGTCAAGTGTTGGCAGGTGTAGTACCGGACTTTGGGCGTAGAACTTCACGAAGAATAATTCAAGGAAAACATTGGAAATTCCTAGAGAAGGCAGGATGAAATTCCCTGGTCCTGGGTGATCGAGCCTCAAAAACTGTTGAATGTCAATCCAAGTTTTCTCGTTGATGTCGAATCTCGAATTGTGATACATTCTGAGTTTATGACTTTGACTGAGCTGAATTGGCTGAGTATGAGTGATCTCCTCTGAAGCAGGATCCCATGCAAACACTACGGCATCTTCTTTGGACGGCATATTCGGAGGCGAAGACGCTCTCGAGGGGTGCTCTGTCGCAAGGGCATTGCTGAATGGTCCTTGCGTAATGTGCAGGGTATTGTCCGTGGTTGTCAAGCCTGTAAATGGGTCGCTTTGGGTCGTCTTTGTGCCATCTCCCTCTCCAAGAAAGCCCCACGGGTCGAAGGCGAAACCACTTGTTGGGTTGTCGTAGCCTCCGAGAAACATGGCGGGATATTGGATACCACTTGCTTCCGCAGAAGCATCGTAGAAGTCTTTTGTGAACCACTCACAGGGATCGAGACAGTTCCCTGGGGCCCACGGATACACGAAATTGGCGAAATTTACGTCCAGGTTGTTGAAAGGCTGTTCGTCATTTCTGACTGCTCGGAGCTGCTCATCTTTTTCTGAGAAGGTTTTTGATTCCCTCGCGGAGACTGAAGCATTGAGAGATCTAACGTCGCCAAACTGAAGCTTCTTCTCGTCAGGTACGAAGTGGAACTTTGTTCCACCGACAGATGTCCCTTGCTCGCGTATTTGCCGGCTTTCTTGTCGTTGATGAGTGCGCTGATGTTTCTTGAGCAAGTCACTCCTGGAAAATCTCCTTTGGCAAATTTGGCACAGATGCGGCAGGCTCCTTTGATCTATATTGCTCTTGTGTGAGTAGATGTAATGTACCTGAATTGACCCGAACTTACGCGTTTTTTGGTGACGCTTCAAGTTTTCCAGTCGATTGAATGTCCGAGTGCATGTTGGGCAGGGGTATTCGCCGGTCTTTCGCTTCGGTGCCATCTCAGGGGGTGTCGCGGTGCCTTCAGGCGTCGTCTGCGCCCACCGAAGCGCACCAGGTCACGTGACCCGCTTCGGGTCCGGAACAACCTATCTTCCGAAGTCGTTCCTCCGACCGAAGTTCCTATAATGGATGCGACCACGGTGCGGCCACTCTCTTCACAACAAGACAAGTACTTCAATACCTCCAAGTGCACTTGCATAGGCCGTCTTTCAACAGGGGGGTAAGCCAAACGAATACGGAGGGCCGAGGTGGACGTCTCCTTCAATCGCATGACAGCTTTGTTAGATCCATGTGGGTGGACGTCCACCTCTTCTTATGCTGTCCGTCCACCCTCCCCCACAGGCCCGAGTGGACGTCCGCCCACATCGGGATTAGTGCATGGAGATGCCGGATTTCCCGAAACGGACGAAGACCGGGGTCCGCTGATCTACCCCCGGATGAACCGCCGAAGATCATTTACAAGACGCAGAGGAAGCCGCGTCAAATAATAGCTGGCCTGCTTATTTGGTCACAAAATTGTTTTCCCACACTTGTGCAATGGCAGCCCCAAATCCCAAAATGATCGTGCCTGACAAAGTCCTATCATTATCCGCTGGTGTTCAGCGAGATAGGGACTCAATCACCACAACCCTCACAAACGGAGATACCTCAGACGGTACAGCGAAAGCAACGATCATTTTCGACTATGGCCGCTGCGTGGGCGGGCTTCCTGTCATCACCATTGAAAGCGCCCGTGGCGATGGTCCGATTCTTCTGCAAGTCGTGTATAGCGAGACAATCAATGGCATTGAATGCGAGACTGGTAAGATTAGGTTTGAACATCCCTGCGCGTGTTTAGCAAGACTGACCGAATCTGGCGGTAGGCGATGGACCGTTCTTCTTGTTCTCCAGTGCAATGGACAGTTATCGTAACGTTTCGATGAAAGTTACCCCGTCGGAATCGCAGCAGATCATCAAACCAAGATTGGCACAATTATCTCAAAGATATGTGAAGTTAGTGCTTCTCTCGGCCCAGGCATCTGTCGTCATCGGCAAAGTTGGGCTAGAGCAATTGAGACCTCCCATTGAGCAAAAGGCTTCTTTCCATTGCTCAGACGAGACTCTCAATCGGATTTGGAAAGATGGCGTCCGAACCATTGACATGTGCACCGTCCTTGAGGGGGAAACTGCCCCATCATGGGAAGTCACCAACGACGGCACCAGAGTTCTCGGTCAGCACTGGGCTCCGTCTCGGTGTGGCACACGATGGGGCGACAAGGAAGTGGCTTTTCAAGCTCTCATAGAGGATCTTGGCGCTAGCTGGGGTGTTCACATGGTGGCTAACGGGATTATCTTTTGCTTGGACGTCGAAGCTGAGGAGCTTCGTGCGTACGAAGGTTTAGCAGACCAGTCGTCGGTTTTCCCCGTGAAAAGCTTCGGAAGCTGGTCCACACACGGCATCGTCAAGAAGGGAGTTTGGCTCCAAGTATCTACCATAGCGACCGGAAATATCGTCTCAGTAACCATTAATGATCGGGAAGTCGCCACCATTTCGGACGTGCAACTTCGGCCACTTCTCGGCGGTTCAGGAATCAACACCGGTTCAGTTGCATTTGGTGGTCCCAATGGCTGGTCGGCTGTTTATCGAGACCTTGTGGTGAAAAACAGCCATGGAAGCATTCTCTACGAGAACAACTTGCGACTGGAGAACAAAGACAGAGTTCTAGCAGACTTCCAGGTCGGGACCAACGCAGTCTCTTGCATGATTGACGGAGCCAAGAGAGACAGGGCAACCTTTGGTGGAGATCTCTTCGTGTCAGGACGGGGTGTTGCCTATGCGGGGTTGGATATGAACGCAGTTATTGGCAGCATCGACCTATTGGCCAGCCACCAAACTGAGGATGGGTATCTTGGCAGTCTTTGTCCGATCCAAGCCCCCATTCATACGGGAGACGAGCCACCACCAACATACGCGTTTTACTCAATGACTTACGCGTGTCTCTTGGTTGTTGCAATCAAAGATTACTGGTTGCACTCCGGAGACGAAGACATTCCCCAGCGTTTCCTTCCCGTGGCTGAGCGGCTGCTCAAGTTCGCGGAGTCTCATGTGCAGCCATCTGGCCTCATCGAATTGCACCCGGAGTTGTCAAGTAGGCAAAACTTCCGTCATTCTTCTGATCAAAGCTGACTGCTACTAGTGCACTGGTATCCTCTGGGTGGCCCAGTATTTGGCGCCTCGGGTACAACGAATCTTGCATACTACGACGCCATCAACGCAGTCATTGCCATGAACTCCAATGCTGAGCGAAAGTCCCAGCTTTCTGACAGGGCCGAGTCTCTGAAAAGGAGCATCTTAACTCATCTCTGGAACTCGGAGGCGTGCAGCATTCGCATGGGAACAGCTCTACCAAGCGATGGCATCTGTCAAGACACAAATGGTTATGCGTTGTCTCTTGGGGTTGTACCTGAACCGGAAAAGACCACGGCCCACCTGAAATGCCCGTCGGGCACCAAGCCAGTGGCTTTTCAAGGCCTCAGCCACTGGGACAGAACGAAAGTCATTAGCCCTTACGCCACTGGGTTCGCGGTTGAGGCGCTCTTCTCTCAACAAATGGGACAAGAAGCCATTCAACTCTTGCGAAGCGTTTGGGAGCCGATGACTGATCCATCTAGTCCTAACTACTCGGGTGGGCATTGGGAAGCGATGACGGCAGAAGGAAAGCCCTTTGGTCACGACACCTCTCTCATGCATGCTTGGTCTACGTGGCCAGTGTTCCTGCTTCCTCAATACGTTACAGGAGTGAAGCCCGTAGAACCAGGATGGAGGAGACTGAGAATAGCACCAGTGATTTGTGGAATCGAGTCGGCCCACTACGGCAAGGAAACATCGACTGGCAGGTTCGAAGTTGCCCTCCAGATCGACAGAACATCTCGACAGATTGGTTTGACCTTGACCTTGCCTTCCGGGACTACTGCGGAGCTCGTCGCTCCGCCAGGATATATCAATTCTAGCGCCGGACTTCTCAGTGGCCCATTGGATGAGACTGTAATCGTTTTCACTGTCTCAGAATAGTCTCGACAATGGGTCAAGGCCGGGATATTATTACTGACCTATCCATATCAACTCACACATATCAAATATTGGATTCCCACTGTTTTTCCGTGGTTTACTTCCTATCTTCTGATGTTATAGCCGAGAAGCCTCATTATCGGTACTGACTGCCTCCGTTCGTCAGCAATGGTTATACTTGCGGTTTTCTCGTTCCTAGCATGCGTTGATGAGATATTCAGCTCTATAGCATTCTCGCCTTCCTTACAAGACGTTAGATCCGTCACGATGCGAGAAGGTCTGATGCTGGCTTAACCCAACGTTTTACAGCATAAAGGGTCATCGCTCCAACTCAAAGACGCAACAGAATCCGGACAAAGGAAAATCTTGACGTTGTATCTGGTTGACCCACGCGTGAGAGTCTTATCTACGGAACGTGCCGCCACAGCAGGCCGAATGGTGGGTTAGGGAGTTTTCGAGCTGCCATAGCCACATAAAGGAATTACCTAAAGACGCGGTTGATAGTGTGACGGATTATGTCGAGGACTTTCCGATCCCAGGGCCAGAAGCCGGGAAACTCAGGGACGAGATGCTAGAAGAAAGGTCCGAGTTGGACAGTGATGTTCGCCCAGTACTAGCTTTGTACATCACGACAATGAGTCTATTTTCGGAGGACAATGTCCATGATATCCAGAGCGGGTGGAGACGAGCAAGATAGTTTGTAACGCAGGTTTCCTTAGTAGAAAATAGTGGGATCTCTAAACAGTGTCGCTATAGTACCAGCATGGTGCTACAGGAGGGTGTGGTATCGCTATAGTAGGGGTAGGGTCCCTATAGGTGCTAGGTAGTGCTAGTGGCGGCGGATGCCTGAGGCGCCTCTTTTAGTATATATGCCCTAATTAGTGCTACTTATACTAGTAGTAGCTTGATTTTAATAGAGGTGCTACTACTAGTGCTATGAGGTGCTAGAGGTCTCGAATATAATACTAGAGGTATTTAATATAATGCTAGGTTTCTGAGATTATACTACCTATACACTATTAAGTTTCTATATGTCGGGTTTCGGCAGCTAATTGTGTCTGGATTGCTTTCTAACGGCTCAACATACTCTTGGAAGTTGGGACTCATTGAAACTTCGAACTACTGGGACAAACACAGCACCTGCTTTACTCAGTAGATCCTACGAACTGTGGTTGCATACTTGTAGTCTGTGACAGGATCTCTTACTTTGAAGCAACCAGCGGCAAGCTTGGTCTGCTGTGGCGTTCTTCTGCAGGGGCGTATGATTCGCGCAGTCATTCAACGGGATTTCACTCATGTTACAATCAGCGACAGGATTGAAGCTGTCGCCTGGAGGCTTCTCAATCGGACATGGCAACCCGGCTTGTATGGGAACTGTCGAGCTATAAAGAATGGGCATTCTAGAAAGTGGCTATATAGCGAAAGAAGACATGAAGGTTTGCTAGAAAGGAGGGAAAGGCTGCGGTCTGGCTTGATGGGAGTGTTTAATGACGGTTGAATAGGGTGTGAGTGCACAGCACCTTACCTACAGGAAAGTGTACATAGCTTGTTAGTAAGACTAGAGCTGCAAATCATTGGACCTATTCAAGATACACATGCGAGGGCAGATGGCAGCATATCTATGCTTAATTTTGCAATTAGGTTGTTCTAAATACAGACCAGAGCCTGTAATCCAAGCACACTTTTGCTCACTAGGAAGTTGTGTGCAATTCCGTGAAGACACAGCTTTCTTTAGTCCGAGTAACCCTGATTATCATCTTAACTGCCATCGATGACAATATTTAGCTTGGGTGTATCCGCAAGGGCCTTTGTTAATAACCCAAACCCTCCATGTCCATACCCGCGCGCAGTGTATCTTGATGAGAGATCCACCAGGAATGAGATGTCTAAGTCTTGAGGCGCCCTTCACAAAGCTCAATCTGTGTGAGCCATGCCGCAACGATTGGCCCGGGCATACATTTCCTTTTCTGCAACGGGCTTCTCAGTGGCTTGGGTAAGGAACTGGCCCATCAGGTAGTGTGACATCGCTGGAGTCTCAGTGAGGGAATTATTGCCGATGTGTGAACCGTCTGAGTGGGAGCAGCTTGACGAGACGCGGCTGCCAGAAGGAGTGTACAGCTGGCTAGCATCGCGACGCGACACGACGCTCGAGGCCGTGCTCTTCTAATCCACGGTCTTCGCAGCGTCAGCAGCACCTCGCCAGAGGCCGTAATAGCCGTCGCAATTCTTCCAAAGCTTGATGGTGCCATCCTCAGAGCTGGTGGCGTACAGCTTGCCGTCGGGGGCGAAGGCAATGCACCAGATTGGGCCGTGGTGACCCTTGAGGGTTTCTACCGGATGTCAGACCAAAGTTCAATACGCGGGTCACGCGGTACTCACCGATTTCGCTGCAGTCATCCCAGCGGTAGACGTGCGCCCAAGTGCCAGGCTCCTCTCCAACAACAAATTTGCGACCCTTGAGATCCAGGCCCACACTAGCAACGCCCTGCTTCATCTCAAACCGCTTGAGCTCGTCTGTAGCCTGGAGGCCGCCCCAAAAGTAGACCGTCTTGCCAGCTGCGACGGCAAGAACAGGAAGACCATTGCCAATATCACCGGGAGAAGTGAACTCAGGAGCCAGGGACACGAGCTCGCAAGACTTGATCTCGGCGTCGAGAACCTCCTGACGGATAACGTTGCGGGTGGGGAGGTCGAACCAGCGAAGGGTATTGTCGGAGGCAGTAATGATAGTGTTGGGGTCCTTGGTCCAGACAATAAACTTGATCGAGCCGGTGTGGGTGCCCTCGCCGATCTCGAAGCCAGCCGAGGCCTGGACAGAGACGGGGGTGCCAGCGAGTGCGTTAGGGTCAGGGTGGAAGTCGGTAAGGTCAAAGACACGGAGTTTCTTCTCCATGCCTCCAGTGGCAATCAAGTCGGAGTTATCGGGAGGGTATGCGACGGCGCGAACGATGTGGTTATGTTGGATGGTGAAGCAGACCTCGCCACTGTGAGTGTCCCAGACCTTGCTAAAGATTGTTAACGAAATCCTGTTTGTGTGGTGTCGCACGATGCTCACGCAGTGAAATCAGCTGAAGCAGTCGCGGCCTGGGAGGCATCGGGGCTCAGCCTGGCCTGCCAGACAGCACCTTTGTGACCGATGAAGGTTCCGATCCTATGGACGGAAAGTCAGCGAGCGACGCGATTGAAGACGCAAGTAGCAAGAACATACCAGTCGCCAGTGACACCGTCGCGCAGCATGGGATTTCCATCTGCAAAAGGTTTAGCAGAGCCCTGATCGCAGCGCCAGGCCCTCAGTCGCAAGCTTACCCTTGCAGGCAGAAATCATGTAGTACTGCTCGTCCTTCGAGAGGGTAGAGAAGGAAACATGGGGAACCGGTCGGGAGTGGCCGTGGCAGGTGAGCGGGACGTATGTGCGCGAGCTCTCGCCAGTGACGGCGGCGGCAGCAGCAGCAGCAGCAGGAGAAGAAGTGGCAGCCATAGTATCGGGGGCTCGGTATCGTGAACGGGATTCGAAGCTGTTCGTAGGCGCAAAGTGTGCGTTGAGATATGGGGAGGAGATGGGGGTATCAAACGGCCGCCAGCGCGGGATAAATGCCAGGAGCAGTAATGTGCAGGTCGAGAAAGTCAGGGGGACCTTTTTTTAAGAAAAGAGAGACAGTCAATACAGCCGTAACTTCGTAAATCTTCGTGGAAGATGCGATGGATCGTCAGTGAACCGCGTCGTGCAGCTGCGCGGCGAGTGAAGCAGCAGAAACAAAAAAAAAACGGGAATCCGAAGCAAAGCTGCGAGACGAGACGAGACGAGACGAGACGAGACGGCGGGAGCGAAAAGAAGCAAATAGGAGCAGCGGAAACGAGGAAAAGGTGGGGGCTCTTTTCGCTCTTTCCGAGTCGGAGCAGAGCCGATGGGGGGAAGTACAATAGGAAGGGGGGGGGGGGGGGGGGGTTCTGGAAGGAGATTTCGAGATTCGACGCGATGGACCCCGCCGTCCATCGTTTCCCCTTCATGTCCCTTCAGCAACTTGACCCCAAAACCAACCCCAACCCAATTCAATCAAGTGTTGACCCCGCGTACCTGCCTACCTGGGTAGGTGCCTGGCACCTTAGGTGTGTGGCTTGAAACGGGGAGGGGCAAGGGAGCACGTGAACAGGTTGCTGCAGCTGCCATGAGATGAATTTGATTGGCCATACTGTCATAGCAGGGAACCGCGTGCTTCCATAAGCAGATCTCTAATTGTGGCTGGTGCGTCCTCGCCAAACCCAGAAGTCAATGGAAGCAGGAAGCTGGTGATTGCCTGGGGGATACCCGTAAATGCACTGGCCTCCCACGGCCCCTCCTCACCTCCCACGCCCACCTCCCCCCGCCCCCTTGTGGCGCAGTGGAGCTTCACCTCAGCTGGCTTCCATCGTCATCGCCCAGCTGCCATTGCCCTTGCAGCGCCTCGGCCATCCTTCAGGTCAACGGCGCCACTTCCTTCTCCGGAACATCAATCCAAGGTGTCAGTTGTCCACACAGGCTTTTGCCCACACTTCTCTCCCAAAACATCAACCATACCCATAGACATGGCCGACTTCAAGCTCTCCGCCCAGCTGTCTGGCCACGACTCGGACGTAAGTTCACCAAAGACAGCTTGACTGCTACGTTTCCGTTGCTAACCCGTTTATGTAATCCGCCAGGTCAAGGCCGTCAGCTTCCCAGCTTCCCATACCATCCTGTCCGCCTCGCGTGACGGCAGTGTAAGAGTCTGGCGCCAGACTTCCGACTCTCCTCCGTCTTTCGAAGCTTCCCTGTCGAGGCAGACCTCCGAATTCGTCAACTCTGTCACATACCTCCCCGCCTCCGAGGCTTACCCGGATGGCCTCATCGCCTCCGGCGGTAAGGACACCATCGTCGAGATTCGACAGCCACAAGCTAGCCCAAGCGAAAACGCCGAGCGTTTGTTGATCGGACACTCCCAGAACGTCTGCAGCTTGGATGTCTCGCCCAAGGGAACATACATCGTCTCGGGTGGCTGGGACTCCCAGGCCCTCGTCTGGAGCACTTCCAAGTGGGAATCTGAGATCCGCCTCAGCGGTCACGAGAAGAGTGTCTGGGCTGTCCTTGCCCTTGACGAGGAGACGGTTGTGACCGGATGCGCCGATACGAGCATTCGCATATATAATCTCCGCGCTGCGGTCGCCGGTGATGCCGAGCCCCGCTCCACCATCTACACCCCAGAGGTCGTTCGCGCTCTCTGCAAGGTCCCCAAGGGACATCCAAGCGGAGCTGATATCGCCAGCGCAAGCAACGACGGCATTATTCGCTTGTGGAAGCTGAATGGCCAGCAGGTTGGCGAGCTCCATGGTCATGAGAGTTTCATCTACGCCCTCACAAGTCTGCCCACAGGAGAGCTGGTTAGCTCAGGCGAGGACCGCACCGTCCGTATATGGAAGGGGAATGACTGCGTGCAGACCATCACACACCCTGCCATATCCGTATGGGCGGTGGCGGCGAATGTAGAGACTGGAGACATAGTGTCTGGTGCGAGCGATGGTGTTGCCCGCGTTTTCACCCGTAGTCGTGAGCGCGCAGCCAGCGCACAGGCTATTTCCGACTTTGAGGAGTCTGTCAAGGCGTCGTCCATTCCTCAGCAACAGCTGCCCTCAATCAACAAGGAGCAGCTGCCTGGTCCGGAATTTCTTCAGACGAAGTCTGGGACCAAGGAAGGTCAAGTGCAGATGATTAACCAGGGCAATGGCAACATCACTGCACACCAGTGGTCAGCAAGTAAGTCATCGCATATCGTGCATTTCTTAGCTGTACAGCCAAGACTAAATTAAATTCCACCAGGTCAACAACAATGGATCAACATAGGTACAGTCGTCGACTCTGCTGGCAGCAGTGGCAAGAAGACCGAGTACAACGGCAAGTCCTACGATTACGTATTCGATGTCGACATCGAGGACGGCAAGCCGCCCTTGAAGCTGCCTTATAACCTGTCCCAAAATCCTTATGATGCCGCAACTAAGTTTCTGAACGACAACGAGCTTCCCATCAGCTACTTGGACAACGTCGCCAATTTCATTACTCAGAATACTCAGGGTGCTACTCTTGGTCAATCGGCGCCTTCTTCGTCTGACCCGTACGGAACCGAGTCGAGGTATCGTCCAGGCGAGTCAGAATTGAGACCCAAGGTGTTGCCTCAAGGCGAATACCTCAACATCACAGCCGGAAAATACGATGCAATGGTCAAGAAGATTCTTGACATCAACGCTAACATGATTTCTTCGGGCCGCAAAGACGCCGCGCTGAACCCCGCAGAGCAAAGCACCTTGAATGCGGTAAAGGAAGCCATCGAGAACTCCAAGCCAGTGGACCAGGCTGGCGTCGACCTCGCTATTAAGATCGTGACTCTGTGGCCTTATTCAGATCGCCTTGCGGGTCTGGATCTGTTGAGATGCGTTGCCACGTCGCCTCTCTCGGCTGAAGCTTCGACTCCGGATGGATCACTCCTTAATGCGGCTGTTTCCAGCGCTCTGAAAGCTCCAGAAGCTGCCGCGCCGAATGAGAACGCAGTCATGATGGCCCTCCGTACGTTTGCCAACATCTTCAGCTCTGCGAAGGGCGAGGCGCTGGCAGCTAAAGAAGTCGAGACGGCCGCGTCTCTCCTTGAGCGCGTCTTGGGAATTTCTGGTGGTGCAGCGATCGGTCAGTTCAACCGGAACATTCTCATCGCAGCAACAACAACCTTGATCAACTATGCCGTCTATGCGCACAGGAAGAGGACTTCACCACAATCCAAGCGCTTCATCGCGGCAGTCGGAAAGATCCTGTCGGAGCAGTCAGACCCCGAGGTCATTTATCGGGCGCTTGTTGCATTGGGAACTTTCGCGTCAACTGATCGGGCAGAGGTCAAGTCTATGGGAGGTGAGGGTTGGATCAAGTCTGCTGTAGACAAGGTTTCAGAAGTCCGGGTGAAAGAGCTGGGCAGAGAGGCTCTGCAGCAGCTATGATAAGAGGTTTGATGATCAGAAAGTGTGGTTAAAAACCTCGGGTACGGAGACACGGTCGGCGGGTGACGGCCGTGTGATGTAAGGGTTGCCCGCGCATGCTGAGGCCGCCGCGAAACACCGACAGAAGTCAACTGGAATGCGACTTGAAATGCGGCATCGATATTTCAGACAAGCTAGCTTTAGAGCGTTATGCGGAGCGTAATGAGACCGCTCCATTGATCAATGTCTCTAATTGACGATGGATAATGGAACACAGTAGAGAGCATCTTGCTATGAGGAAGTCTCGGACTCTCATCTGGATCGGGTTGAATGCGAAGGAGCGTACAACTGGAAGTATTTATTCTGCTGGAAGTCCAACAAGCAAACCTTTTGAGGTAGGAAATCCTCGTCTTCCTGGAAGAACGACCAGCGAAGCCCCTTGTAGAGATTTAACAGTAACAAGTTGAAAAAGAGATTGAGGCTTATGTGCGCCTTTCAAGAGCTCCAGCCAAACGCCGTCTTTATGCCAATGTACAATATTTCCCCAAGGTATAATGAATTCAAATCCCCAACCCCAGTCCATCGCAATCCTCTCAATTGGGGGAGCCACCCGGCCACACGCATCACAACAACACCCAAAGGCCGCCGACGACGATGGGCACCCAGCTGAAGACGGCCCAGGAACCCTGGGGCCGCTTGCCAAAGTACCAGAAGGTGACGACGCCCGGCTCGGCGCCCGAGGTGGCTGCCTCGGCGACGCTCTGGCCGGACTCGCGCGTGGTGATGGTGTAGACGTCCGCGAAGCCGATGTCCTGGGAGTTGAAGCAGTTCGATTCGTTGACGTTGCCGATCTTGGGGTCGCCGGGTTCCGCGAACTCGACGTCGACGCACTTTTGTTTTGTCACGTTAGCCGGCTTTCCCCCCTTTTTGCGCACGTGGCCGGCCCGGCCCATGGACTTACCGAAAAGAGCGACGCGCCGTGTAGGGCGAGCTCGACGATCTGTATCGTCGCGTGGTCGCCTGCCTTGACGGTCGTGTTGGCGGGAAGAGGGACTTGCGGCAGGCAGACCGTGCCTGGGTACGGGTTCTTGCTGGGTCCGAGGATCTGGAAGACGGGAACCATGGGGAACGACATGTTGAAGGGGCCGCCGTCGGGACCGTCCGAGCCAAAGCCCATGTTGACGTACATGAAGGCCGTGGCGTGGCCTTGGAACCAGCCCGGCTGCCAGGCGAGGGCGCCGCCGGTGGTGGGCCAGTAGGTTCTGTTCTTGGTCACGCTCATGCCGCCGCCTTTTTTTTTGCAGCCTTTTGTTAGCGAACCGAAACCAAGGGGAGTTGGTTCTAAAGGGAAAGACGTACATGGGTATGTCCATTGCATGCCGTACGGGAAAGTTTCGTTGGTGATGAGGTTGTTGCCGCGCCAGCCTGGGTAGGAGATGACGATGTGGGCGGATGCCGTCGCCGCGAGGACGAGGGCTGATACTGTTGAGAAGAGCATCTTGTCGGTAGTGTATGCGTGCTCGTGTATGTCTTCGAGAAGACGAGGGGCCTCCTGCTTGCGACGTCCGGAATGTCTTCAACTTCTGTCGCGACCTGCTGTCTTTTTGTAATTGTACCACAGCCGCTTCGCTTATTCAACCCCGCCTCTTGTCTGCCGGGTGGTTGGTTTGGCCGTGTTCGCCTTCGAGGGCGCAAACTTGGACAGTCGTCGGATGTGAGCCGCACCCAACAAGACGGTACTCGTCTCTGTATCGTGTGGCGGCGAAATGGAGGAGTTTGCAGCTTTGTAGATTTTCGGGATTCTCAAAGGAAAGACGATCCGCGAATAGCAGGAGAAGAGGAGAGCGAGAGAAGGGCGAGGCGAGGACGGCGGCCATGCAGGCTATTATTCTGGCCATGCAGAGGCGGTCTCCAGCCAAGCCGCCGCACATGGAGCCATTGTCCATCCAATTGAGGTCTGCTTCTGCGTTCAGCCAAATGTCGAGGTGAGCCGGGGGTGGGTAGACGCACACCGGGGAACGGGCAAGATTGGGGGCACCCAGCCGCCCGTTGCTCATGGACGGGAGCCAGTGAAGGCGACGGATGATGTGCCCTGGCGCTGCAGGACGACCCTGTCGCTCACACATTGAGGAGACAGCCAATGATTGACGAGGGCGTTGAGCGAGTCGCTAGATGCGATGTGAAGGGCATCGAATGGGAGACGGTATCACACGTTTGGCTGTGGTGGTGGTGGATCGTGAGTGGTTGGGGCGGACAAGGATCAGGAGGCGTGTAAGCGCTGGGAGCTGCAGGTCGAGCCGGCGATGTCACCACACGAATGGGCCTCTGCCATTTTCATTGCTCGAACTCGTCGGTGTGTTCTGAACTTCCAGACTGCGCTGTTCTTCCAACGCCGCTGAGGCTGCAGGCCGCGCGATGTCGTGCCTGGGATATCCGGCCAGAGGCGAATGGCAATTCAAGGCGAGGCCACAGAATGGGGGGGGAGGGGCCGGACAGGAATTGTTCCTGTGCAGCATTTCATTTCGAAAGACACGCAGAAAGACTCCCATTCACGGGTCGTACCGTATACGAACGTGATGATTCCATCGCGCTGAAGGGTCCCCAACCTATTGGGATGTGACGACACGGGATGGTCCCGTCCGACGGCGCTTGGTGTTGGTGATGGATGAGAAAGTGCCGAAGGAGGTAAGCTGACGGACGCCGCAAGTCTCCGGCCGTTGGCTTAAAGAGCCTACCGACAGATACCCGGGCCGCGTACACTCGACCTCGACTCTTCGCCACTTGCGAGGGGTTCCTGATCTCATGGTCCGGGAGGATTCGCCGGGTTGACGAGGAGGTTGTCGACTGCCGTACTGTACCACCTTGTGTCTCACAGCAGACGCTCGTCAGCACTGTCGGAATATGAAAATGACATGAAGATGACGGAAGACACGAAGCTGGGTCGGTAGAGCCCCAGAAACAATTAATTGATTGATTGACCAGATTGGTATTTTGAGTGAGATGATCGTCGCCTGCACTTGAAGCTTCTATTCCGACTCTCCGATCTCCGAGCTCTCGACCGCGCTGGTGGGTGTAAAGCCATGTGAGATTTTAGGCGTGCAACCCACCAAAGGTGACAGAGGGCAGCCAGTGAGACCGCCAGATTATCGCTTATATAAAGACAAGCATTGTGGGGGGTGTCCCGATGATTGTATGAATGTCTTGTCTTGCTAATCTATAGGATACCCTATGGGCGAATATATCTATGCATCAGTTATATGCTTATATAATATAGTGCCCTATAGGCTAGTAAAACAGTTTACCCCTTTCTAAAAGTGCAATACCCTCACTACTATTTCTAAAATCTATTTTGAGTTAGTTTCTAACTCCATCCTCTTATTATTATTAGGTTTATTTAATATTATTCTACTATTATAGAAGGTTATTATAGTTATTAAATCCCGTAATATAGTTAGACTTAGCTATTAGTAATAACTATTTAGTTTATTATTTAATATAAATAAGAAATTACTCCTAATATGAGGCCGCTAGGTTAACTTTTCTTATACTACTAACTATAAAGGGTATCCTAGTAAATATATCAAATTCTTGTCTTGCTAATCTATAGGATGCCCTGTGGGCGGATATATCTATATATCGGTTGTATACTTACATAATGTAGTGCCCTGTGGGCTAGTGTGACAAGCATGGTAAGGTAGTTCACCGCCTGACCTGGAAAGCTTAATCGCAGCACGAAGGCGGTGAGCCTTCTGCCGGCCAAAAAATCGATCCCACCAAAACGTATTCCCCCGCCAAACCGTGACGACATCGCGAACGCACACCATGGCAGCGGCGGCAACGGGACGACCCGAGACGGGGTCCGAGCAGGAGGAATGGACCTTCGTCAAGTCCAAGTCGAAGTTCCGTAGGAATCCTCCGAAGGTCCCGGCAAATTTCCTCGACGCCTCCAAGACCGATGAACCCCGTACGTACAAAACCGTGGCCGAGATCACGGCGGAGTACGAAGGTTTCAAGGCCCGCTGGCGCGACACCACATGCCATTCCCGAATCGAGGAGCTGGTTCGGACACATTCCGCTGCTGGCACAAGGGTACGACGGGCTGTGTGTCTCGGGGTCGGCACCTTTGACCCGGAAGACGGGGGCTGGGACGCCAAGAGAAGGAGTTACATACAGCTGGATGGCTTCTTGACTGTGGTGGAAGTTCTGCGTATGCATGGATCGTCTTTTCGGTGGCAATTCAAGCTCACATGAAAACAGGCGAGCTATATGACGTTGATATTCCGTGTTCCTTCCAAGAACCAAGGTTTACCCCCAACGACGCCGAGTTCCTGACCGGTCTTGGTCACGAAGTGGTCGAGTCGCCTGCTGCTTTCGAGGCCGTGGACAAAGATACCCTGGTCTTTGCAATTCATATGTATCGGCCGATATACGAAGCGGCGCTGGAAAAGGCTTTACCAGCCATGTTTGTCGGAACGGGCTGGGATGTCTGGGATGGGTAACATTCCTCTCTCGCGTATATGAACATTCAACAGAGGCTAACAGGCTCAGGGCTGGCACAATGAAGGACGGGGAGTTCAAGTGCATGAACGATATGCATCAATCACATAAGCAGCTTGCTTTCCCTCAAGATGGGACATACACTACCTTCTCAAGCACCTGTCTCTACTGGCGGCCGAAATCCCAACCTTCGCCTTCAGCATCAGTCGTGGCTCCGGAGACGGTTTTGGAAGACCCTTCCAAAACTGACGATACCGACAAGCGGGTGGTTGGGGAAGACGAGAAAGAAGGCGGCGAGAAGAATGTCAAAGAAGATGCGGCCTGAACTTTGGCTTCGTCAAGCAAGGAAGTATTTGATGATCGACGAATGACACCTCGCAGCGACGGAGCCGAAACCAGGAGTCGCCATCCCGACTCTCCAGGTTTCAGTGCAGGATGCCTCAACGGACGAGCCATCTCAGTGTCGTTGATCTACGCCGGGTTTGGGCCAGCGGCAGCTCGCTCCCGTCCTAAGGCAGCAAGATTACCGGTGGCTGTTCGGTCAAAGGATTATGTGGCGAGGGTGAACAAGCTTCGAGTTAGGGCGTTGACGGATAACGCAAGTTCAGCTCTGTGAAGAAATGGGAGCAGACGACACGACTGGCCGAGGTCGGAGGATCTCTCCGAGTTCTGGCAAAGGCGCATCCCGAGTCGTGGCAAACGCTTATGCGAAAAGCTCGTTGCCAGGCTTCAGCCTAAAACTCCTCCGCCGCAGAGCCATCTCGGTTGTATTGCTTAAACGCCGGGCGCGATACAACAACAAGCCGCTCTCGGCGTTAAAACAATACAACTGCTTTGGGTGTCGGGAGGAGGAGTCTTGGGCTGAAGACTAGATGGCTGTGCAGGAACGTTTCTTGCGGTGATCCAGGCGTGGAGAAAACTAGTCTTGTATAGTTCAACTTAATTAGCCTCCCGGCCTCCGAGAAGGTAGAGGGCTTCACAAGAACAAAACTTCGGAATACCTCGATTCTGTGGACGAATTCCAAGACAGCACCGAAACGTATATACAATGATGCGATCATACTGTGGATGCGCGATGGATACAGATGCGCCGAGGATGTGCGTAAAAACGAATCATTCAATCAGATCTGAGAGATTCTGTCGTGCCGTAACATTTCAAGGTTGCTTGGCTCATCACAAGACTTGGGCGCGCCAATCCATGTCCCAGTTCTCTGGAGATGCCCCGGAACCTCTTTGAGGGTTCGACGTTGAGACTGTACTCGCTGCGCGGCAATGTTGACGTGTCAATAATCCGTCCTAGTTTCGTTTGCTCAAGATGACTCCTCATCGTGCTCGTCGTTGAGATGATGCTCCGTCTTTGTATGTCCAAGACAACAGTACGAGCAACAAAGAGCCTCTACACCAATATACTGCTAGATCGACCAGTGGATTAATGAGCAGGCCAGCCACACTGAACCTATTGTCTTGCTCTTGAATAGAAGTACAACTTCAGATTCAGACCTTCTGACGAATGCCTTTAAGCGCGAACTTTATTACTTACGTCACGGGTAGTCCTCTGGTTATTGTTGAAATTCTGAGACATCAGTCGAAAATGCACCCGGGATTCAGTTGCGCTGTAGTGACCGGGTACATGCAGATTAGAAGTTCCGGGGATTTCTACGATCGGGCTGCCTACGTGCATGGAACTTTGGAGTTTACTCTGCTTACGCTGAATCCTACCTCTCGAGAATACCTGCCTGATTTGGGCCGATTTTCTTGGCAAAGCTCGCATCTTCAACGAACTACTGGGCTTTTCGAGCCTCTCGAACGCAAATTCTGGAGGAGTGCGTCCCTGCTGACGAACGATGCTTGCTGAATCGGGACATCCTTCCTAGATGAACTCCGAGGGCTGAATTCGCCTTTATGTCCTTTGCTTGCCTCGTCAGGTGTTTTACGGGGTGATTGCTAGGGTGCGTCGGTGTTTTACGTTGCCGCGGATGACTGGGGAACATACTTCATAAAACGCAGCTTGGCCCAGCCTTCATCTTGCTCTTTATGTTCTCGGCCAAGCCATGGGTCAAATCGGTTGCATACTTTGCTCGACAGATTCATCTCGGTTTTTTGGTCATCGCCTGGACAATGGCCGCGCCTTCATCCCGGTCTTCCTCCTTGTAGATGCTGAGTCCATACGCCCCAAGAAAATGGAACTCTCCACCATAGTGAGTCTGAAGCCACCGTCTCTCCTCTGCGGAGTATCTAGCGTTTGCCGGAGCTTGGTTGCGTTGAGCCACATGAGCCCGGAAGCGAGCGAGGCTCCGAGTCCGGCCAGGTCATGTTGATGGAGTAACCCACGTCGTCTCTGAAAGCAGACGGCCTGGTGACAGGGCCATGAGGCGGCTCGCTCAGTGCCAATGCGTATAATATGTGGTCAGTCAGGTGACAAGCCGGTTGCCATGATTCAAGTTCCATATAGATTTCCAGGTGATCCCAGGTCTGCGAATATGCCAGGGGAAGGCAGCTCTTAACACCATGATTCAAGTTCAGTATAGATTTCCAGGTGATCCCAGGTCGGCGAATATGCCAGAGGAAGGCAGCCCCTGACGCCATGCGCAATGACGGGAGGTTAGGGGGTTTAAAACCCCGCTCGGCTCTACGTTTCCCCGCCCCGGTACAGCCGTCCTGTCCAATGATTAAGGCCGGAGCGCGGACAAAGGCGGGGCCGTTCGCGGGCCCGTGCCTTGTTGTCAGCCTCCAATAACAACTCGCTACAGACAATGCTGTCCAGGCACAAAGTGAACTTCCGTCGTGCTCCGGGTTCTACTGTGACAAAATTCCACCCAGCTCCAAGATACCGTCCCGAATCGCGGGGACCCAAAAATTAACTTCAGTCCATCATCTATAACTAATTAGGACCTAACAGCGCACTCAGCCCCGATTGTAGCGCCGAATCCGCCCCTGTTCAAAGCCCACTGGGCCCCGACTTCAATGACAAGTCACCTTGAGTTTCACAACCTCTTCCCAGCTCTTCAACTTCGGCTTTGGTTTCGGCATTCGAGACAGCTCAGTTTCGCGAAATCATCTCTGCCAACCAAGAAGCAATTCACTGTCGAGAACTCTGTCGCTAAGCCAACCTTCAGTGAAATTCTTGATACGTGCATATACACGCCGCGTGCCTCTCATCCGTGACCTCATTGCCAACTATCTGGTACCTTTTAGATCAGCTTACTATTCTAAGTCTCTCCACCTACATATCTTCTGGCATAGTGCCGTGCTGCTTCCATGGGATATTTCGATTCCCGAGTGCAAGGTGAACGAACCATTGACATACTCACAGAGCCTAGTGCAGTACCCACAAATCACTCACCCAACTTAACAACATCAGTTCCCGGGCCCTCCGGCGGTTTGTAATTCGCCCCACAGACTGTTTGGACATAACCGGATCTCGCGGCTTTCGGGCGCGATCTGGTTCCGATGAAAGCTCCAGCCTAGACGATATCTACGACTGCGTTTCAAAGCTGAGAAGTTCAACCTCACGACGAACTCGCCACCAACATACGAGATAGCCAAAACCTCCATACACTAACTCTACACAGGGCAAAGATGGCTCCGAACTTGGACCCCGACGACAAATCCCGGTTCGCCAACCTGGAAATATTCACGACCACGTACAAGACCGTCTCTCGCCATCCCATCACAACAGACATCCTGATCCCCAAGAAACTCCTCGAAACCCCATCACCTTCCCCCTCGCCAGTTCTCCTCCGCTACCACGGCGGCGGCTTCATCGCCTCCTCCAGCCTCTTCCCTCCGTTCTTCCAACCCTGGCATCTCGAACTCGCCGAGCGCCACTCCGCCGTCGTCGTCAGCCCCAACTACCGCCTGGCGCCGGAGTCGACCATGGACGAGCTCCTCTCGGATATTGAGGACCACTGGACATGGCTGCAGAGCGAGCTTTCTGCCTTCGTCCGGCAGCAGACCAGAGGTCGAGCGAGGGTCGACACCGACCGCATCCTCACGGCGGGGGACAGCGCCGGCGGATACCTCAGTCTCATGGTCGGTCTGCTTCACCCGGACAAGATCCGGGCTTGCGCGGCGGCATACCCCGCGATTGACCTCAGGGACCCCCATTTCATGGAAGGCGCCAGGGAACCGACCCTCGGCGTGGGTCCCTTGCCGTATAGTGTCGTAGAAGAGCATCTGAAGAAAGTCCGCGAGGGGGCCCTGCCCGCCGTCGTCTCCGAGGACGCCAGGCTCGAGAGAGGAGGGCTGATGTTTGCGTTGATCCACCACGGCCTTTCGAAGCATTTGTTCCCCTCTGAAAAGAGGCATCTCTTCCCTTTCGATAAACTGGACGACGGTGCCGAGTTCCCGCGTGGCGGGGTGTTCGTGTGGCATGGTGAAGACGACACCGTTGTGCCTGTGAGCGGCAGCGCCAGGTTGAGAGACAAGGTCGAGAAGCTGGATCCTGAGTTGAACTTTCATTTGGCCGTGAGACCAGGTGAGCATGGTTTTGATGACGAGAGCAGGATTGACGAGGATTGGATGGCAGAGGGACTCGAGAGGATTGTGAAGCCCTGGTTGGCGTGATCTGCTCAAATTTCACACAAACAAGCGTCATGTGGAAACCGGGACACAACGCTTTCGCCGCATCCATTTTCTTGGTGGGGGGAGGTTTTCGTCCTGAAACTTTTTCAGCCATGATCACTCAAGAAGGACTACTCAGTGGCGACCAGTGATGTCCATGGAAAACGCGTATAACATGACCCAGTCCCAGAACGTGCCAAAAATCCTGCCGCAATCGAAGCACATTGAACTCCTGATGTATTTTCTACAGATTCGAACTGGAAATTTCTGTTACTCCGCGGACGCCGTACGTACGTAATTCAATAAACGAAACCAAACCAGCAGGTATACTCATCAATTGTCTATCGGCAACACGACGCGAACTCCCTCTGCGATTTGCTCTGTTTTCTTCCATCAGCCCGTATTTCTCAGACAAGATCCCGGGGGCGGAGGGAGGAGCAGCTTCGCTTACTGTCGAGGTACTTGGTCACCTGGCCGTAGTCCTTGCACACGTGCCGGCCGTTCCAGCTCCCATCGCCGGGTCCGTTGTCGTCCGAGTCCGTGACCTCGTGCGGCTCGAGGGCGACGTCGCCGCTGCACATGACGGCTTGCCTCAGGTAATCGACGCAGTGGAAGTAATGCGTGACGTAGTCGGCCGGGACGTCGGTCATGTTGTCGGTCGTGAGGCCGGAGAAGATCTTGCCCATCATGAACTGCATGCCATCGCCCCCTTTTCGTCAGCAACCAGTCCGGGGAATTTTTTTTAATGTTTTTTGTGAGTCAACTAAGGAAGCCCTTTTTTTTCGACTCACGATGCAGTGCAGCTGATGGGTCATGGAGGTGGTGAAGAACGGGTCGTTGCCAGCCCACTTCCAGCCCGAGCCGACCGGCAGGAGGGACCTCCATTTATTCAGGGTCGCGTCGGAGAGGAAATCCGTCCCGTTCGGGGGGACGTATGCGTAGTCGGCGGCAAAGGAGACGACTTTGGTCGGGACTATTATTTCCAGTTGGCATCGCCCCCTCTCCCCACCGTCTCGCAGACTCTTTTCTTTTTTCCCGGGTGCATCAACTTACATATCGGGCCGGCACCCGCATAGTCTCCCCCGACCTGCCTCGTGACGGCAGGGAACTTGGCGTCTTCGAACTGGTAGTACAGCAGCAACGACAGTCCCAGCGACAGGCCGATGTTTGTGAGGAGCAGCAGGGTGTCGATGAGCCACCGATGTCTCCTAAACAGGGCCGTGGTCTTGCTCCACCGATTCCTCCTCTGCTTTGGCTCGGCATCCAAGTCAATCGAGTGCCAGTGCTTCTCCTCCTCGACCTCGGTACTGGATCGGTCGTCATGGTCGTCCGTGTCCGCCACGCTCTCGTAATGTCTTGGTTTAGGAGGCATGGTCCCGTAACGTGTCGTATCAGAGGGTCTGAAGTCTCGACCCCGTCGCAGAAAGTCTGGTTGATTATCCTATCACCAACGTACAACAAACTAAGAAAGAGTCTTCGCAACTCCCAAAGACAAGTAAGAATAACACACCAGCAACCTAAGACTCAAACCCAAAACTCGGCGGTGGGCGGGGAGGGGGGGGGAACACCACCGGTTTTCTTATGTCTCTCTCACTCGACCAAGCCAAACACCCTCGCACGGAAAAAAAAAAAGAAGAAGAAAAAGAAAACCAAAACCAATTCTCCTCGGCTGCACCATCCGTTTGAGAACGCACTCCACGACTAGGATCCCACGCCATCTCGCGATGAGAGAGGAGAGAGAGAGAGAGACAGAGATGCAGCAAAGCCCCGAGGGGTGCCTGTGCGCCTCCCCGATGCGGCAAGAGTCACATTGGGCCAACAAATATGTATGTCATCTCTTCCCGGCAGCCAAGAAGAACTCCTGATACGTCTGTAGTCGTGTCTTGACATGTTTCATGTGCAAACCGTCTTAAACACGGCTGTTGCAAGCGGCAGGCGGGATTTTGAAACGAACCTTGGGGACGACGGGGGGGGGGGGGGGTTTGTCCATGTCCTTTTTCCTTCAGTAAAGCCGTAAAAAGTCCCCCCCCCGCTTCGTCGCCCTTTTCCGAGGGGTTCGATTCGCGTTATTTCGATGTCATGTCATTCTTGGCGGACGACTTTTCACAGTTGCTCGAGGAAAGATATCCCGAGGGCTCTCTGGTTTGAGCCAGGGGCCGGGCCTCTGGAATAAACGGCCACGATGGGGCCCCCTTCGTCTCAGAGACCTGCCGCCTCAACCGGTCGGCCCTGCAGACGCATCCCTTCGTCGGCAATCGTCCGGAGAGAGAGAGAGAGAGAGAGAGAGGATCGTCCGAAAAGGCTGGATCTGGTATTTCCCATCTTTGATAAGCTTGTGATGTGCATGCGCCACTGGGTTCAGAGGATTCAGGGAAAAGTCAATTCCTCGCGGTGCATCTCCCACTCACATCAGTCACAAGTGCAAGGACGTGCCCAGCGACACGGCATTGCGTTCAAAAAAAACCCCCCCCCCAACGGAAAACAACATCCGTTGCAGGCGCTTGACTTTCCTCATGATGCACGCGAGTCGTCGACCACGGCAAGGACGTTCGAGATTCGAGCCGTTGCAAGGATGGAGGCCTCGCTCAAGGCTTTTTCTCCATCCCCCGCCTCGGAGTGGTGATCCGGCGTCTTGTAATACTTCGGCGCCATGAGAGCGAGGAACTTCGCCGACTTCCTACCTCCCCCCACCCCGAAGTGGACACGGCCTCCAGACTTTCCGGTAACCCCTTCGAGACGTCGCCGGCATTCGCATCACAAATGGGAGAGGTCCTCGCAGCTCTTTGCGACCTACTACACCGTACAGTCTGCAGCGAGCCTCGCGGTACATTTGCAGCTTGCGTTGATTGGTTCGAACGTACCTGCTGGAAACCATCATCCGAATTCTGGCCGACATAGCGATGGGACTAATCTATTCGGTTCGGTCAAGTGCGAAAGACACTGGAAGCCATCCGACCCAGCATCGGAAGATGACTATATACGGTATCAAACATCATACACATGATGCCACGGTGCTCAAGCTGGGCGTGCTTCAAACCCCAACTCCAGAAATACTCCTTCATGTACAGTAGCAGCGGACGAGATACAGGCCCGCTCGTCTCTCGTCCATCCGTAAGTCAAAACATCGTAACTGGCTTTTCGCCTCAAACCGTCTTGCCACCGCAGTCTGGGATCTTGACCCCCGTCTTGAGGTTGCGGTTGACGTCCATCAAGCCCCACTGATCCTCCCATTCCTTGTTCTTCTCGTTGAAACTGATCTTCCAAGGCTCATCAAAGGCCGAAAACCAGAAATAGTTGGTGCCGTTGGTCAGAGCAGGGCAAACCCACTTGTCAAGCAGCTCGTTCATCTCGTCGATACCGGCAACGGAGGCATCAGGACAGCCCGTAGCCTGACCATTACCACAGTTCGTGCCACCCTTACTAGGCCAGCCAACCTCGGCGATGACGTTCTTTTTTAGATCCGACTTGAAGAAACTGCCAGCCTTGTTCTCCCAGAAAGCATACGTCCACATGGCGGCATCCTTGGCATTGACTCCGGCAAAGAACGGGTGGATGTTGGCCATGATGTAGTCACTCTTTGACGCCAGTGACGACGTCCAGTCATCACCCAGGTCTGAGGTGGCCACTGGCAAGCTCAACTTCTTAGCCGTCAAGTTCGTGCGCACCTCGCTGAGGAGGGTGCCCAGCTTGGATTCCGTCATCTCCTGTCGGAACAAAATCTCGTTCGCAACGATGACACCCTCAAAGTGCTTGTCGCCGTACTCGTCAAGAATGTCCCACATCTGTGACAGCTGTCTCGCGTTGGTAGTGTCATTGCCGTCTTGCCACACGCCCATCCAGATTTTGACAGTATCTTCCATCTTCAATTGCTGGATTGAGTGAATAAGCATCTGCGTTTGATTGCAGTCGGTGCCATAAAGACGAATCGTGTTGGTCAATTGGCTGAGAACTGCAAGGTCGCGAGTGACGTTATTCTGCGACGGGGGGTTATGGAGGCAGTCGGGATACTGGGTGTTGATGGGCGTGTAGTCCATTCCGGGGAAGACCTTGTGAAGGTTCTTATTATTCATCAGGTCCTTGATCTCCTGGCTGTCAATGTTCAGGTCGCCGTTCGAGTTCTTGTCATCGTCAGCCGACTGGCCGCTTCCACTGCTGCTGCCGCCGCCACGGTTGTTCCTCGAGAGCAGCCAGCCGGCAGTTCCTCCCGCAATAGCACCGGCAATGACAAGGATAACCCCAATAATGATGCACCACTTCCACTTCTTCCTGTTGCCGTTATGGGATTTGATCCACTCTGACCGCTTCTCGCCAGGCCCGCCGAGATTACCATTACTGCCCATGGCTGAGCCCTGGACGGGGTTGTAGTATCCGCCGCTATTGCCCGTCCGACCAGCACCGGCCATGAGAGCAGTCGCAGCAATTGCACCTGCTCCTGCCGCTGCCGCCGCTCCCGCTCGGCTATTGCCTGTGCGGTCGCTGTGGTTGGAGAGGCTGAGCATTGAGTTACGTCCACTTCGGCTCTTGCCGTACTCTAAACCGTCGTCTCCGTCGTCCGCTATTGAGTTGGGGTCAACGACGCCAAGGTGGTCCGCGTTCCTCTGATAGTACGGGTTCTCGTTGTAGTAGTCGCTATAGCCGTACGGGGTGGAGGAAGGAGACAGCTTGGCGGGGGATGCTCCAGCAGCACCGAGGGCAGTGAGGCTCGAGTAAGAAGTGCGGTCGCTGTTGGCGTACGGACGAGGAGGGTGGCTCATCTCGTAGGCGTCGCCTCGAGGCTGTTTATACGTTGACGAGGGAGCATTCGAGAATTGGCCTCCGGGCGGCTGTGCCTGGCCAATATTTCTCATGGCGTCGACGCCGCTTTCCCTCGCGTTGCGCTCGGCGACACCGCAAGCAATACCAGCCATGCCCCCTGAAGCGCCTTCGCTGAAGTTGTCTGCACCAGGTGTGATGTTGGGGTTCATGTTGCTCTGCTGAGATGGCGCCCAATTGGTGTGAGGCGGGACTTGTGGTGAGGCCATGTGTGAGCCAATCTGATGAGCGCCGTATCCTGCAGCTGCGCCGCCCACAGCCCCTACAGCAGCTGACGGTGCCCCTTGACGGTCGTTCCTGCGCTCGTCTCCCATACGACCAAGGGTGGGGTCGGGATGGCCGCCGGGGTACTGCTGCTGGCCCGTCAAGTTCTGTTGCTGATTCTGATAACCCGGGGGCGGGCCGTTATAGTGCTGATGTTGGTCTTGGTACTGTTCTGACGGATACGGCGAGCGCGGATGAGATGAGTAGGCATTGTCGAGAGGCTCGCGCTCGGCGTTGCCATCGTCGAAATCGTATCGCGGCATGTTTCAGACAGTAGGAGAAAGATGAAAAACGTCTCGCAACCCTCGGGGGTTGACTATCCAACCGTTTCCGCACAAAGGTGGACGATGGGAGCGGAGTAAGACGAACGTTGAAAAGATGGAACCGTCGCTGTATCGGTGGCTGTGTGCGACGGGATGGACTGCGGGTGCAATCTTAAGAGGTCTCGGAGGCAAGACTGGTTTGATTGTGAGCGCAATTGGCATGTGTTGATATTTCGTCTGATCATTCCAGGGCATACAGCCGCGCATGCGGCCGAGTCAAGACCAGATGGAAAAGTGCCAGAGGAAAGGCAGCGGCAGGAGCAAAAACAATGTTACTTACCTCCGTGCACCGAATGTCGCCCGGGGAGAGAGCAGAGGGGGGCGGACGACGCAAGCTAGTCGCGTCCGCCTTGTACGAGTGTCGGGGCGTCTGACAGCAGGAGGTGTACCGGACTGCTGACGTTTGTGTGTGTTGGTATGGTGAGAGTGAGAGTAAGCGACGGACGGGTGATTGACGAGAGACGACAAGTCGACTGCAGGACACACACTCACGCAGAGTCGAATACAGCAATGATGGTTGTCCTGGAAACCCTATGGCGACGAAGCGTATCGAAGTTCGAACAGTAATCGTGGAGGCGCAGGCCAGAGGAATACCCGACGAGGCTCTTCCGACCAGCCAGATATCGGTCCGGACTACGGAGGGCCGGAGAGTGACGGTGGAAGATGACGGCAAGCCACGGACAGAGTTTAAGCGCAGGTTCTTGGTGTTGGCGGGGAGTCCAAAGGCCCTGGACTAGGCGGGGTGCTTCGGTGTTCCGCGCGAGGCGGCGCTGGGTCAGCAGGTTGTGTTTTTGCGCAAGGTGTTTCCGTGTTCCTATGGCTTTGCGCTCGCTCGTATTCCCGACGGAATGATGATGTTGTCTGGGCCCTCAAGAATCAGAGTCGGTCGGGTCGCCCGTTGTGTCTGGCCTTTGAACGGGTTCGGGGTTGAGGCAGGAAGACAGACAAAGAAAACACGGGAAAGAAATTGCAAACGAGGAACGGTCTAGCGGGAAGAACAGAGGATAACGGTACGGGGAAATGAGGTCAGGTACAACAACAAGTGGTGGTGGTGGTGGTGGTGTGGTGAGAGTTGGAAAGTGAAGTAAGTGGGCGTAATCACCTTGGTCTTGGACTTGGACTTGGACTTGGCGGGATGCAGGTTTGAGGGTGGCTTGGGTCTTGGGTCTCGGAGGTTGGGTGTTGGGGTGCTGGATCCTGCAGTCCCAGACTCCCAGTCCTTGATGATTGATCGTGGGGAAAAGATCTGCTTGTGTCGGCTGGCCGCAGGTTCGACTACCTGTCCCGCCTAAGTTACCTAAGGTAGTAGGTAGGACTCTCTCTGTATGCAAATCTGAAGATGGGGTTTTGGGAGAGCAGCAGCAGCAGCAGCAGCAGCACCAAAAGCAGAGGCGCGAGGGGCAGATGCAGATGCAGCAGATGCAAATGCGAATGCTCATGCCAATGTAAATGTGAAGGCAAATGCGCGCGCGTGTGAGACAAATTGGCAGGACCAAGTTTACCAACAAAATGGGATGCTGCTCGCAGGATGGGATGACTGGCTGTGAAAAGCAGGAAAAGGCAACGGGCAAGAAGGGAGCCCGTTGTTTCCCATCCCAGCGCCTCCCTCCCCTCCCTTCCGTCTTTTAGGAAGTCGCAATTGTGTCGCTGAGGTGCTTCCTTCCCACTTCCACAGCAACATCAATGACAACGGCCAAGTATTTACACACCAGAATCTGGGGGAGCAGATACCTTGCTGCCGTCTGCCCCCTGTCATCCTTCCCCTGTCTCGAGTTTGCCGTTCCTGCCCTGTGCTGGTCTGAGTGGCCTGTCAAGCGCCGCCGCAGTGGGCCAACTCCAAGCTTACCTTACCTTACCTTAAAAAGGGCAGGCCCGCTCAGAAGCGAAGCAGAAAAGAGGCCAAAAGAGGCCAAAAGAGGCACAGAGGAAGGCTACGGAGGGAAACAAGCAAGGCAAGAAAAGAAGGAACCGCCGGGCCCAGACGGCACTTTCTTTCCTGCAGGACTCGTGAAGAGTCTGCTGACGTCACTCGTCGCGGTTGCTGTCTTCGCGAGAGGAAACCCAGGTGGGATGCCAACGCTCATCCGGTTGGTGATTTTTCCCTACTGTCTCCTTCCTGTTCCCCGCCATCACTCTGCTTGGTATCTACCTACCTAGCTTACCTAAGTAAGGGAGACATTTTATAATGAGGAAACTGTTTGGTCAATATCCCACGCCTCAATTGGCCGCCACCGTCAAATTGGGAGCCACCCTCTGTGTCTGTCTGGACCAAGACTGTCAAAGAGGAATAAACACCCACAACGAGACTTTACTGAGGAGAGGCGAGCATTACTGCGTACACGTACTCTAAAAACCAATGTCAAGTCTCGCAGCCGGGGTTGCTTCTCTAGTGACCCCGTTGCCCCCGGGGACCTTCCAACTTCGAAAGTTCAAAGTTCAAGGTTACACTAGTAGGTAGTGTAGGTTTTCCGACCTAAAAGTGGACTGTGGGGTCACGCTGAATCGGCTTTGGTTGGCTAAGCGACCCACAGCGCCTCCCTTCAGTTGCCTTCCTCTTTAAAGTGTAACTGCGCTCTAATTCTCACAAAACCTCCCGTACCAGTCAGTCAGTCGACGATGCGCCCGCCCATTCTTAACTGCTGGCCCCCCCTTACCTACGAAGGTAGTACTACGACGATGATACTGTACGCTAATGGAACGCTCCCGTCATGTTGAGCTTTGGACGACACCGACATGAATATCTATCCCCTGAAGATCAGCTCGGATCCGCAACCCCCTCAACCGCGCTTGCACCGGCCATCCCACCGCACATCGCCCCCCGCGGCGGGACTCAACTCTGTCAACCCTGCCGGTGGTGGCTGGTGGTTAGGTCGTGGCTGCAAGTCAGAGAGGACAGTCCGACAGACGCCGCATCGCTTCGTTGGCCGGGCAGGGCTCTGATGGTATGGACAGACAAATGCCATATTCGCTCATGACGGCGGTAGTCCCAAGCCCACGACGAGTCACGACACGCACACACAATAACACGTCTGCTGGCATTGGCGACGACGATGAACGGCCTTGCTCCCTGGAGACAAGGATTAGGATCAGCACTTGACAATGTGCCATCCCAACCAGCAACTGCCTCCTTCCCAGCTGAATTCGGAGACACCAACAACTCCCATCAAACATCAAACCCGTCTACATCTGGCGCCGCCGCGAATAAGCAAACAGAGCCCTCGGAAAACCTGGGGTCTCCCCTACTGCGTCTTCCTGCAAGTTGCAACCGCAACAGTCTGGCGAACCCCCCTACCAAAACCTCCAAACCTGAAGGCTGAAGCACTGTGAGGCACCCCTCCCTTCGCCCGCCTGGTCCCTTACAACGCTGATCCATGTCGTTGCCTGACATCACCAAATTGCGTCAAACAGGATAGTCCCACTTCCTTGAAAGCTCAGCTCGCTTCCCATTTTCGAGCCCGCCTCCGTCCCCTGTCGACATCTGTCCCGATTACCATCCTCGCGAATCATAGGATTCCGGCCGGTCCTGCTCACTGCGACACCGCGATTTCACTGCCGCGAAACAGTCCTGAGTTGCATTCCCAAGTCACACGAACAGCTAGCCACAGCTGCATGACGGCCTGTCCTGAGTGCTTTCCGCCCTCAAGCCACAGATCGGCCTTGCCTCTGGCTACTGTTAACATTACTGCCTGGACAGCTTTCTCGACGTATGTCGAGTCTGCTCTTGTTCGTCCTGGTGAGCCGTATGTGCGTGTGCAGCCAGCGACCAAGACATGTAAGCTCTGCGTGTTTTCTCCGCTGATATCCTGCAACTCGTGTCGGCGAGTCAGATTGGGTGCCTAGAAATCCCATGCCACCTTTCTGCGGGCGGTGGCCAGCTCAGCGCCCAGAAATAGCAACACCAACAAAATCTATCAGCTCTGCAAAAAAGAAAGAAGAAGAAAAAGCGCCGGGACAGATGCACTAAGTAGAGTAACTTTAACTTATTGAAGCCTTGAAGCTATTAAAGCTTATGATAGTTATAACCTTAGTAATAAATACTTGTAGTATTATATATATACTATTATTAAGAAGGGATTTAAAGTAGTTAATTATACTTAGCTTTATAATAAAGCTAATAATCTTATTACTAATTCTAATACTCTCCTACTAAAACGCCCTTCTCTAAGAGCTTCTTAAAACTACTAATACTTATAAAGAGCTTATTATAATTATTAAGATCTTAGATATAGTTTCAGATATTATAGGATCTTATTCATAATAAATATAAATTTAGAATAAGTATTAAATTCAAGGGACTTATAGATATAAAGCTATAAAAGCAGAAGCTATAGAGATTACTACTATAGAAACGAAGGCTAAACTAGACTAAATTAAGTAATTAGAGTATATTATAGGCTCTAAAAAACTGTCATATAATTTACTATATTTTTTACTCTTAATATATATATTCTAGCTGTTTTTAACATATTTAAAATAACTAAATACTAGCCTCCTATCAGCCTTATAAGTCGACTGCTCTTTTTGCTGGTCTTTAGAG
Organism: Colletotrichum euphorbiae; assembly: GCA_037178605.1. Lineage (NCBI taxonomy): Eukaryota > Fungi > Ascomycota > Sordariomycetes > Glomerellales > Glomerellaceae > Colletotrichum > Colletotrichum euphorbiae. The sequence continues at coordinate 49,413 of JAXCEF010000260.1, forward strand.
ACCTACGTGGCGCGCGCCCACTTGGCAGTCGCTGGAGGGGTGATGGATAGCCGGTGAGGGGTGACGAATATCCTACCCCAACCTTAAAGGCTTAGGCGACCTTGCTACGGTTTTGGACAGTCAACGAAGGGGTTTTCAACGCTCTTCAACGCTCACTTGAAGCTCACTCGAATCCCTACACGGAAAGAGATGCTAATCCATATTCGAAAACACCACGACTGAAAACTGATTGCGGTTCTGGTCGCCAGCCTAATCACGCACATGCATCATCACCTTGCCAAACCTGCTAAATCAATTGCTCCCCAAGTTCGTATACATACAGCGTGCTTCTTCCCTCCTCCGGGGAAAAGTACAGCCTCACCCTTCCCTCAACAAGCGCGACGTCCATCGGGTTCTTCGTCATCAGCACCTTCTTCCCCTCCGCAGTCCTTTCCATGAACGGCACTTCCCAGACAGGAACCATTGTCTCAACGTCGACGATTGCCAGCCCTCCGACATCAACACCTGGCGCCAACGTCGCGATACCGGAGCACAACATCACCGGGCGAAAGCCAACGTGGCCCAGAGACTTACAGTCTTGGTAATCAATCCAGTGCGAGGGATTCACCGTCTCTGCAGCGGGAGTGTCGAAGCCCTCGCGGTTGCCGATCAAAGGTTGCTGTCCCCCGCCAGGTTCGCGCTTCGTCGCAGATGATTTGAGGTTCCATACCCGTGACTTCCGCCCGCCCCAGTTCAAAGTCGCCAGGGAACTCGTCTCGGCGTCATGAATGATACCGCCTTGGTGATCCGCGACCTCGAACATGTTCTCCATCGTCAATCCCGCGGGGTCGATTCGCACGACCGTGCCGGTGGTGTTGGGCCGATACTGTGACAGGGTAGCCCAGATGTGTTTCCCGTCGTAATCCAGCCCGCCGTTGTGGTACTGTGCCACTTGTCAGCGCGTAAAGTTCCGCGTCTTTCTTTTCCCAGTGCTGTGAAGAATATACCGACCTCGAGATCACCCTTCTTGGAGACCACCCAATCACCCAAACGTGTTCCACGCCCATCGAAGACGACGAAATGCGCGAACCCGGCCCCAGGAGTCCGATCCGTGCCGTCGACGATCTTGCCGTCGGGAAACTTCTGGGTAGGGACGGTGTACTCTCCTGCGGAAACCCAGAATCTCTCTTCGTCTTCCGTGGCGGACGGATGAGCCAGCCGCACGATGCCTTCTGGTTCCCACAGATCTCCCTGGAATTGCACCTTTTTGACGAGTTTGAGCCTGGAGATGTTGGAGCGCGACAGGGTCATCAGCTGTTTTGCTATTTCCACGCCATCTTTCGACGGGCCTGCGGCGGGCAGTGGGGATGGCGCCAGAGAAACTTGGGGATTGGGCTGGGGTATATCGGTGTTCATCGTGGCGACCTTGCTCAGTGCGAGTGTGGTGGAGATCAGGGAGCAGAAGAGTGAGAATGCGTCGGCCCGCATGGCGGTCGCTGGTGGACTGATAAAGTGACGCCCTTACTATGGAATCGAAGCAAGTCTCCCGTTCGTGCCCGTTTCTCTGTCTACGTGAACGAGTTCCTCGATCGATAAACCCGATTGCAGAGTTGTCGTTGTGGACTGTTGGATGGTTCCGGGCGGGCCGGAGACGTGGTTCGAGCCCGAGCGGCATCCATCCTCGCATCCGCCCGGTCCGTGAGTCCTGTCACAGCAATGGCGGACGCCGGGAGAGGGATCCCAGCTGCCCGTACCAACGTCAACGCAACTCCGTGTTTTGTCTTCGTGCTTACGTGATCATGTTCTTCGTGGCGTCTTTTATTTTCCTTCCCTTTCTTTTTATCCACTAAGACCCCACCCCACTTAACTAATATCCCCCTTCCCGATCGCTCGATTTAAGTACGCGCCCATAGTAAAATAAGTACTTAGAAGAAGCTTTTACTAGGTATATAGTAAGTAAATAAATAATATAAACGTGCTTATATATATTATAGCTATTATTATACTTTATAATAGTATTAGTTTTAGATAACTATTACTACTTATAGTAATACTTACTATTTTAACAGAAGTATAATATATAATATAACTATAAGAAGACTGCGAAGGGCTGGACCTGAGTCTATGCGATAAGAGGTAGCATAATACTATTTATTTGAAGCTGAATGTTACGACCCGTTATGCAAGGATAACAACTAACTAAACCACCTAGGCATTAGACGGCTAGGGCAGGATATTTATACTGCAGGATCATGGGAACGTCAGGATACTCACGGTACGGAAGAACTATAGTATAAGTCACGTGATAATAAAATAAGACTGAGCGTGCAGTAAGAACTACTGAGCGCTTACCCGTAACTACTGAGCGCTTACCTGCGGTCACTAAGCGATTACTAGTACCTAATTAGTAATTAGTAATAAGGGTGAAAAGGACTATTTAGGACTTATATATAGTATAGACTTAGGACTCCTAAGAATAAACTTCTATAGCTCTTTAGTAATTAACTTTATAATTACTCCAATAGGTACTCTCAGCTTTATCTTATATTATAACCCCCTTATAAGGATTATAACTAATTACTATACTCCTTAAACCCTAAGATTTATTTAGTAATATAATATAATAAGATTATATTATTAACTTAGTATTATCCCTTAGCTTCTATTAGTAGAACCCTACTATTAGATAGCTAATTATAATATTTTAATTGCTCCTATTTAGTAAGTTAACTTTTAATACTACTAAATAGTATAAAATAGGAATTATATTAACTCCTAATAATAACGTGCAGTAAGCTAATAGTGCTGGGAATATATAACCTATAGCCCTGAGACCTGCGAATAACTAATAAGCCCAGATAGCCCCTATAAATACCTAGGAAATAATAAGCCTTTAATAGATATATAATATAATCCTCTAGCTCCAATAGGAAAATGCGTAGCTAGCTACCTAATACGGACCTAAGGCTAAATACCTAGAACCTGCTCTATACTCAGGAGAGCCAGGAACTCTTTAAGGATTTCTCACTTGCACCTAAGCCTACTTTTATTACTATACCGCCTCATTCTAAGATGAAACCACAAAGGTTCACTAAGCTGCATCTTTCCTCAGGAGAGATACTCTCGCCTAGTTTAAACTATTAATAAGAGACTAACTAGGTAGACTATATAACTAGTAAGATAAAGAAACTCAGAAAGTATTTAGGAAATATAGCGAGTTTAAAAAGAAACTTTAGGAAGCCTTTAGAAGCCTAGATAAAGAATAAATCGCTAAATATAAACTCACTAATCTCATATAAAAAGGATTAGCTAGTAAGTACGCTACTAAGTTCTAATAGATTTTATCTAAGCTAAACTAGGGAGAAGAAGCCCTAATAGCTAAGTTCTACTAAGGCCTAAAGGAAGAAGTTAAGGATAAGCTCATATAACTTAACTATCCTAAAGAACTCCACTAATATATAAATACTATAGTTAAAATTAATAACTGCCTCTATAAATAACGCCTTAAACGTAAAGGATAGTTTATTTAGAATAATAAAGTAGAATAAAATGATAATAGAAGAAAGGGTAACTAATACTAACCTAGTAATAACTACTGCGCTAAACGAACCTCTAACTATAGGTATAACCCTAGGGCTCCTTAGTATACTACTACTTATAGATACTATAGTGGACCTATAGACCTTAGCGCAGCCTATAAAAATAATAAGCGGAATAATAACTAGAAGAAAGATAAGTAATACTATAACTATAATAAAATAGGATATCTAGCCTATAAATATTAATCCCCTAAGAAAGAATACTTTTAACTAGTACCTAAGAAATAATAAGCAAGCCTCGCTATTAAAACCACACCTCATAAATAACTTTATTCGACTACCTGCTATAATAATAAGTGTGGAACCTACTTAGACTATAAGGAATATGTAGGGTAGTACCTAAAAAACCCTTATTAGTTAGGATATAATACTACTAGTATTCCCCTAGTACCTATATATACCCTAATAGTAGGATACTAAACCTACTTAAAGGTAGAGAGGAAAGCTAATAAGTAACTTAATAAAATATTATATATACTCTTAGGCGTAGATATTAAAATTAATAATAAAGTCTGTATTACTAGGCTATAATAAGGACTTTAAGTATATAAGCTATAAGTAAGAATATAACTTAAAGAAGTTATATAGTAATAATCTAAAGGAACTAGATTAGAGCTAGCTAACTACTTAAGGTACCTCTATAAGAAGGAGATTAACTCTCACTAGGATGACTAGGAAATTACCTTTTATAGTATATCTAGATGCAAAAGAAGAAACCTCTTATTTATAATATAGGTTAAAGGAGATTATACCTATCTCAACCCCATATATAACTAATACTATTATATATTCTAGGCTTAGTGCCTCATAGATTACTATAATAAATACTAAGCTAATAAGTATAAGTATGACTTCTATCCTTAAAGATATAATACCGGGCTTATTACGTAATACTATTTAGAGAACTAACTCCCTATATAGGACTTAGCCCAAATAATTAATAATAATATAGTATTATTTAAACCATATTATCACTACCCTATGAGATATCTTAATAACCCCTATATAGAATAGAACTAATATATAAATGATAAATGCTAAATCTACTTAGAAGAAAAAGCTAAGGCATAGCGGAGATAACTCTAGCGCTAATAGTTAAAAAACTAAACTCGCCTACTAATAAGGAATAATAGCAGGTAAAAATAATAAGGTTTCTATATAGCGTAATAGCATAAAAAACTTAATAATATAAGTATATATAAGTCTAAATATAACTTAATAGAAAATAGACTACTATAATAATTAATAGTAGAGCCTAAAGAAACTTTATTTCGCCTAGAATAGTAAATAAATAATAAATAACCTAGAATAAGAAAGTAGTTAAAGACTGCTATAACCTTAATACTATTAAAGGAGAATAAGTCTAGTATGGCGGAGGACGTATTAATATAGAGACCGCGCAACTCCCTTTGTAGATCTATAGTTAGAATAAGTAACTAAACTTTAATATTATAGAGATAGGAGATAAATATGACGTTATCCTTAGAAGACTATAGTTATATAATAGTAACCTATAGATAGATTAGAGAATAGGCTAACTCTATTAGGACTAGGATTTAGTTACTAAGTAGTAGCTAAAGAAGGGCGCCTCAAATAAACCTCATAAAACGACTGAAGTAAGAAGATTCCTCACCTACCTATAAATTAAGGATGCAAATGCTAGGACGTTATTAGCAATAGATATCAATAGAGAAGATTAATTGCTATCTATTCCAGTAGAATACTAGTAGTATGACAAACTATTTGCTAAAGACCTCGACACCGGATTACTAGAACACAGCAGCTATAATCACGAGATTAAACTGAAGCCCGGAAAAGAACCACTGAGCGCTCACCCGCGACCACTAAGCGCTCACCTGCGGTCACTAAGCGATTACTAGTACCCAATTAGTGATTAGTGACGAGGGTGAAAAGGACTATTTAGGACTTATATATAGTATGGACTTGGGACTCCTAAGAATAGACTTCTATAGCTCTTTAGCAATTAACTTCGTGATTACTCCAATAGGTACTCTTAACTTCATCTTATATTGCGACCCCCTTATGAGGACTATGACTGATCACCGTACTCCTTGAACCCCAAGATTCATTCAGCAACACAGCATAGCAAGACCACACTATCAACCTAGCGTCATCCCTCAGCTTCTGTTAGCAGAACCCTACTGTCGGATAGCTGACCGTAACACTGAAGAGGAAAAGAGAGAGTTTTCCACTTCAGCGTGGTTACGCTAGGTTTTTGGGTGGCTACTGGGTGGCTACTAGATGGACCCTAAGGGCGGTGAATCTGGGCAGAAGCCGAGATAGTTCCAACCGGGCGTAGCCCGTAACAAAGACTAACTTTTAGTTAAGTTATACTAGTAGAATAATAATAAATACTAAGACTCTTAGAAAAGTAGTAAAGTATAAATAGTATATCTACTTTTACTAATATATTTAATAATGTTTATATTTTAAAGAGCTTGAACTCACTATAGGGATTTTTAAACTTAGCTTTAGGAGGTAATAAATAATTAAATATAAGTAAAATCAATATATCTTTATATTCTTTTATTTCTCTGAGTATTATAGGATTCTTTCTTATATTAATATTATAGCTAAATAAATGAACAATATGTTTATTTTATATCGTAATTAGTACTACTTTTATAACAGTAATACTTATTATATATAGTAATAGGTCTTAAAAATAAGCCTTATAAAGTATATACTAATAGTTAATATATATATATATAGGATTATTAATAATATTTATTTATGTATTATATAATTAATGAAAGGTAGCTCTAAATCTTTATTTTACTATAGGCGCCTACCTAAATCGAGCGATTGGGAAGGGAGGGGTATTGGTTGAGTGGGGTGGGGTTTTAATTAGAGCCGGGGTGATTAGTCCCAGCTTGACATAGGCGTTTACTTTTCTGCTTGCTGTAGCTTATTTCCTGTACTAACGTTGCTGTCGAGCAGCTTATATGCTTGGGTGTTTATTAGAATCTACTCGCGCGCCGAGCGCGGACGATGGAGAAGCGATCTCTTTATTCTCCTTCCTCTCAGAAATGAAACTGATCCTCGGCCGCTGATATAGTTATGGTAAGTAACCAAAGGGCCTGATATTGTTTCTAGGAAGTGTAGAAGAGAAAAGAAAAACAAACACGACCCCAATCGCCGGCTGCTCCCATTGCTAGGCCGCGATGTGAACGGAAGCGATGGCGGACCACCCAAGCTGGTTCGAATTTCGAAGAGCCCAAACTATGTGGCCGAAAAGGGAAGGTGATAAGCCGGGACTCGTGGCTAGCTCACTGACGAGTCCTAATTTAATTAGACAGCGAGAGGAGGGAAACTCAATTTGAACGCTGCGTCGAGATCTCGGCTTCTTGGCCTGCTGGTGTGTACGCTGTCCGCCGGGAAAACAGAAGTTTGCTCTGGCACTAAGCATGCAGTTCATTCAGCGTACTAGGACGCTTGCGATTCACTGAAGGCCTCCTTTGGGATAGTTGCCCTTTTCACGGCTTAGAGCGCACCTTCGACTTGTTGGTACGAATTCCGCGGTTCGCATCGGTCAGACCATCGCTTGCAGGGAGACGCCGCGCGAGCATTTCCTGCAGCACTGCTGGGCGCGCGCGCGGCCGAGTAAATAAGAAACCGAAGTTGGCAACCCAAAACGATGTGAGCGAATGGGAGAGAGAGACTCCGTGCATCCTCCACGGACAAGCAGCGTCCGTTTTATCCATCCGTCTGACGGCCCCGTGGCTTGAACACAGGGCGAAGTTTCCTATCTCGTTTCCAAGGCTGAGATGACTGCAGAGCTGCAGGGCAGAATGCGAAGCCAATAATGGTATCCAGTGTCGAGGGTGCTAGTAAACCCCGATCCAAAGGGCGCGTTGCCCTGCATTGGTAATTCCCAACGGTGGTTGTCCAGAAACATGAACACGCAGTGGTCGGTCGCGTCGTTGAAACAAATGCCCATCTATAAGCACTTCCGAGACAAACAGCGGTTATCGCGAACAAGCATTTCGTACAGATCCAAAGCATAGTAGCGTTATCAACGCACGTAGCGATCCAGGACTAATTATATTGCGGGCTTGACAGAACCAGATCCGCGGGTACCGCCCCTTGTCGATCCCGTGAGCCCAGCTGAACCGTCTCCTTGCCTGCGGTCGGCAACCAGGGCCAAGAACACAGTTTGAAACCCACACTTTAGACATCCAATCAGGGAATCGTTGTCTGACTTGGGCCGTAATCTAGGTGCCGCCGCGGCGTTCAGTAAGGAGGATTCGCGTGGTGTGATGATGGGCGCCTCTGCACTTTAGCAGCTGTTTTTGCTCGTATAGTACGCTATGGCCGGATGCGGATTTATTTCCTTCTACGAGTGTCTCGGGTGTTCCCGCTGAACTCTCCCTCCAAGGGATGATCGAATGCATCAAATTGAAATATGGATGCTTCACGCCCATAGATTGGTGGCCGGTCTTAGCGATCCAGGATATCCATGCCTCCATTTGGCTCTGAGTCGCGTCGGGTGTGTCGGCTCGGCGCAATTACAATACAATATGTGGTTGAACTGTCGCACTCCTTTGAGGGCACACTTGTCACCCATCGTGCCCTCGTGCTGCGCTCTTCGTCTTTTCTACCGTACTGTCCTTTCTCTCTCTGTCTCTCTCTCTCTCGGTGAAGATATGGACGTGACGGAGGAGGATGGGCTGGTGGGCTCGAAGTCGCTGCGGGAGCGGGCCATCCACCATATCTCCCGCCTCCGATACCGAACATGCGCTCTGGCGGGATTCATTCTCATCTTTCTGTCAATATTCTGGTTATATGGCAGCAGTGCTCCGAACGGCCTCAGGATACCCTTCAATACCGGCTTCTTCAACTATCGAGAGGACAGTTCGTGGGTCGACCAATCTACGACGTCTGACTGGGTGAAACCGCACCCGGGACACCTCATTCCGCCCAAAATATGGCAGATAATGCTTCCGAAAAACTGGAGGGACAAGTATCCAGTGACCGATCCTTCGAAGCTTGCGGAGACAGCAACGTGGCTGGCGATGAATACAGACTACGCCTAGTAAGTCAACGACCGTTTGCAGCAATTCTTATGTCAATTTCTCCGCAAGTTACTTGTAATGGCGCCAAAAAAAAAAAAAGGAAAGGGGAGGGGGGGGGGTTAAGATTCCGGCTGAAGATAATTACCTGGCATTCCACTCGTCCCTCTCTCCATGCGCGAGAAATCGATCTTTTCAGCGGCGCGGAATCCTCAGCTAAGACATGTTTGTAGCACACTAGTCGGTGGCAAGGGCGGAAGAGAGTTTGTCAAACGGCGCTTCGGCAACGTCTCCAAGATCCTCGAAACATACGACAACCTACCAAACGTCGGTATGAAGTCGGACATGCTCCGCTATCTCCTCCTTGACGTCGAAGGCGGCGTGTACACCGACACCGACACCCTCGCCCTCAAGCCCGTCGATGTCTGGGTACCGCCGCACTTCCTGAACGAGACGCGACTGGTGGTCGGGATCGAGTTCGACCAGCGGGACGGCCCCGCCTGGGTCGATATCCCACATCCTCTCCAGTTCTGTCAGTGGACCATCGCCGCGGCCCCGGGCCATCCCGTCTTCAAGAAGATGACGGATCGCGTCGTCACTTCGGTGGAGGACCTCGTCCGGCAACACGGGGTCGAGGAAAGCCGGCTGAAACCGACCAGCTTCGAGGTCATGAACTCCACCGGACCGGCGGCGTGGACGGATGTGGTTTGGGAGCACCTGCAGACGCTCGAGCCGAGCTTGACGGACATCCGGGACCTATCGTACATGGAGGCCCCGAGGCTGTACGGAGACGTTCTCGTGTTGCCCATCGACGCTTTCGGAATGGGGCAGCAGCACTCTGGCAGTACGCATGACGGGACCATTCCCGAGGCGGCGTTGGTGAAGCATTTGTTTGGAGGTTCTTGGAGGTCGGACACATAGGTCAGGTTCTGGAAGAACAAGGATGGACTGGACTGACCTGATGATGTTGTGCAACAGGATGTGCGTCGCATTCGTTGTGGGTGAAATGTTCATAACTTACGATGAAGATGTAATTAATTGCATGGCCTTGGAGATACCTTGAATGATACTGTATAACTTTGCGTTCTTCTTTTGGTTTCCCCCGAGACTCCTGTCAGAACCTTCGAGCCGGGGGTATGCTGCGTACGATTGGTGTCCTTGAATTTAGCTCCATGCAAGTGCAACTTCGAGAGTCATGGTTTTGTCAATTACCATAAACTACTATGACCGACAATTCAACATCCATGGAGGACAACGCATCAGATTTTGATCAATGATTCAGCAGAGTCTGGGTATCGATTGAAAGTAGAGCCATCGCCTACAGATGGCAGAGCGAAGAAGGTTCCTTCACACCATAGCATAGCCTTGTACTGAACCCAAATCATCAGTACGTCCGACTCCCAAGCATCGTATCGACTACAGTCGTGATCAGTTCATACCAGTCATGATGAATCCCGTACGGCTGAGAGGCCGCTCTTCCCACACCAGTCCGTCGACATCACCTTTGAAATCGGCCCTCTCCTCCACCAAGTCCCATTCGCCTGTGATGTCGTTCTTCTTAAGCGACCGGAAGATAATGGTCTCTCCAGCATCCTCAAAAATGAACTCCCGCCTGCAAAGCCGCCTCCATTGCTCGGCCGCTGTACCCTCTTTGGCATTATCTCTCTCAAGCTCCCTGTTCTTGAGCAGCACGGCCAGGAATGCCTGGCTGTCCCACAAGCCCTCCCGGCGGGGATACCTCTCGAGGATACGCGTGGCGCTCTCCCTCACCAGGGGATCACGGCAGGTCATTGCAACTATGGTTAGCTGCCACGCGATGCCGAACTCCATCGAGAACAGGTTGGCGGGCGACTGGATGTCCTTCTCCTGCTCTCGTAGCAAGATTTCGATGACTTCGTTGATTTCACGACAGTACGGCGTCATGCTGGAGATGGTGGCCTCGTCGGCGTACTTGGGGAAAAAGCTGTAAATGAACATGATCAAGTAGTGCATCCGTAGATGTAGGATTTTGAGATACTCCCGACGGTCTACGGAGCTGTCGGACAAGGTCCTGTTGTAGAGCGGTTCGAAAGACGCTCGCCATTGCTGGAGGTGTGCCAGCGACTTTTCGCAGTATGCTCGCAGTTCCGGCTGGTCTTGCATCATGTTGAGAATGTGGTCGATGCCCTGCTCATCGTTGATCTCCTCAAACTTGAGGCCGTCAATGACCGTGAGCAGCAACGGACCTAATTTGGCGATGCGCCGTTGGCATACTTGCCACCATGTGTACGCGTCGTCAGCATCGTAAAAAACGTCGGGCATGTTCTTCCTGCCCTCGCCCGGGTCCGTGTACCGCTGGATCTGCATGTTGTATGTCTCGATAGTATGTCCGCGCGCCTTGAGGCCTCTGATCAGCTCGTACGCTGGTGATCGACTCGTCCTCACGTTCCCCGCGAGGACGGTGCGGCTTTGCACGTCGAGATGGTTGTATAAGTCCAACACCTCGGTGACGAGCTGTCTCGGGTCCGGAGCAAGGTTCCAGATGCGGGCATCCGAGTCCTCGCTCGTGAGAAGCTCTTGGAGCAAGACAAACCCATACTTGACATGCTGCAGAGCCGAGTGCCTGTTGCCACGAAGAGCTTCGAAGGCGACAAAGAGGATGGACAACAGCACAGCCTCTTGGATGCTTGCCGTCTGGAAGTCCGCTTGACCCTGGAGTCGGAGGGCCTGACAGTAGTGCACGATGGCGCTCTGGTAATGCTGGCTCTGGAGGAGGCTCGCGATGTTGCCGAAGTTCCGCGACACGACGTAATTCTGCTGCGACAACGCCCGGCTCATGGCGCCGATGCTGATGGCCGCATGGCGTAAGGCGGGGTTATGCCTACTAAGTTGAGGCATCATCGTGTTCCATAATCTTGTCCGAGAGAAGGGGGGGCCGCCGAGCGAGACGCGCACGAGCTCGTTCCAGTCGTCGAAGTAGACGCTCTGCATGTCGTTGTCGAAATCGAGCGAGTTCATGTCCGGCTCCCTCAAGATGTCTCGCGAGGCGGCTCGACATGGTGTCGCGCTCTCTTCTGGCTTCAGCCGTTGCGGCGGCGCGGCGGCAGCCCTCGTCCTAGCTTTGCGTGGCTTGACGACATATCCGTCGCAAACGCCACGCGTCTTGAGACAATTCATACAGTGGGGCTTTGCCTCATCGCATTTGATGTGCCGTTTCCTGGCAGTTAGAAAATTAGACGACAATCTGCGCAATGGTTTGGCGTTGATGTGCGGATTCGACAACTCACTTGCCTGCCGAAGGGGGTGAGCAGAGTTCAAGATCATGAAGCGGAGGAGAGGGTGAAGGGGGGGGGGGGTGAGGGAGCGTCACTCACAGGTCACGCAACCAGTCCTTACTTTGGGAGTGCTGGTGCGGGTATGTCTGGTGCGGTGAGTGATAGAAAGCCTGCCGTTATCGCTTTCCACGGATCCCGCTTGGCTTGGAGCCCTTTTTGGCGACGCCGACGTCGACGCCGTATCTGCAAGATATGCTGGATCCATCTGATGGTGGGATTGTCCGAGGGCAACTCAAACGAGGAATTGCAAAGATTTCCGGCCGGTCGGTCGCTATGTCTTCCTAGGGCCTCGACCCCATGCAGAGGGTGAGCCGCAGATGAGAGCACTTGGCCAGGGGGTCTTTGAAGAACAACGTCAGAGGGGTAATTATCGGCAGTTTACGATACGGTCTCTGCAGCTCGGCTTTGAAGCGGGCTGATGCGGTAGAAATCTGCGGGCAATGTGTAGGACTGTAGGTTATCGAGGTCGCAGCCTCATGGAAATGCCGGTTTGTGGTAGAGGGATGTTCTTCTCAACGAGGCGCCTCGATGAATCAACATAGCAAACACGTTTGTCACGGTAGGCGGAATGAAACTGTCAGCTTGCTTCAGAGCAGCTGAGGTCGCGCTACGACGTAGTTATTTCGAGGAAATGATCACGCGGCGCAGACGTCGTCCATCTCGGCTTCAGCGATGGATGGGTATTGTCGCATAATTTGTGCCGATGTATGACTCTGCTAGCTGCAAATGAACTCCGTCCGCCCTTGACTCGCAAGGACTCTCAGTCCACCTCGCGCTGCCACAACTAATATGTACAGTCCGCACCCCTGTAAATAGATGACCCTCAAAAGCCATTTTGCCCTCCAAATGTATACGCATGTCGTGCCTATGTTATTTGATATAGGTGAAACACTAGAAACTGCATATTTGCATAATATATTTGCCCTCCTATTTTGTTTAGTAAGAGAGAAAAGAGTAGGGAAATTTAGTTGTATTAAGAAGCTAAACTAAGGGGGTAATAGGGGTTAATAGGAGGTATTCAATATTAATCTTTTTGCTTCACTACTTTTCTACCCCCTCTTACTACTATTTTAAGGCTATTATAATAGCTAAGTCAAGTATTTAGTAGTAGATTACTCTCTATAATTAAGTAGCTTTATAGATAATTTATTTCAATTAATAATTAATAGTTATATACATTTTGAGAGTATTTAGTATAGAGTTAAAGTAGCTTAACGTCTTATAATATCTTACCTATAAGTAGAAGCCTCCTACTTAAGATAATAATATTAAAACTCTTAATATATAGTATATTATAACTACTTAATAGCTTAAAGTTAAGGCTCTTCTCTACAAGCAATAAGTTCAGCTTAAGGCTTATGGCATAGAGATAATTAATACTTTTCTCTAAGAGTAGGCATGCTTGATTTAGGTATTAGTCCCTAAAGCAAGAGACTTTTTAATTAATATCTTAAACCCTCTAAACTTCAGCTATAAGCAGGTTACTCTCTCTAAGAAGAGGTATTATATTAAGTAGTAAATTTTTATAGCAAAATAATATTTGTTAATATTAGTAAAGCTATTATAAAGAGAATTAAAAAGTTTTAATTACTACCAGTAAAATATTCCCTATCTAATGTATATAATATAAATAAAATTAGATTATATTAGTAATAACTTCTTATAAGTAGCTTCTCTTCTTCTTATAAAGTAGTATTAAGAGAAATAAATCCTAAATATTACTAGGCTTTATTACTAAGAAGAGATAATCCTAATTTCAAATCTCTATATATACTATATAGCTTTAACTTTAAGGCTTCCAATATTACTTAGGAATATAAAAAGAATACGTAGTTTATAGTATCTATTATAGAAAACTAATTATAATATTCTATATCTATATTTAGTCCTAAAAGCTAGATTAGAAGGTTTTACTTTTTATAAATAACTTCTTCACCTATATATTAGCTATAGAGTTATAGCTATTACCTCTAAATATTTATACTAGGTTTCTTCTACTAAGTATAAATTTATAATATTAGTTAATAGATTAAGGAATTATTAATACCTTTAAGAGATATTACTAATATGACCTCCTTATTTAGATTATATATAAACTAATAAATACTAAGATTATTAATCTAATTAAGCTAATAAATTTAAAAATTATACTTTACTTAATATCTACAGCTTTCTTCTCTGTATTAAAATTATTAATAATTTAGAACTACTAGAAATACTCTTTACTTATTAAGCTTAATTTAGTAACTTTAATATCCTTAGTGATAGAACAACTAGCTTTAAATAACTTAGTTATTCTTTTTGATTGGTAGCAATATTAACTAAGTTTTCTAAAATACTTAAGGAGTTCCTCTATCCTATAAAAGAGAATAATTCCCTAGCAGAGCCTCATATAGTAGAGGAGGTTATAATAAGAGTATTAGAGGGTTTTGAATACTATGTACTATTATTTATATATAAGTATATCTATATCTTAGAGAAGAATAATAATATTAAAGAGGTGAGGATTATATCTAAATTTAGGCTTATTAAAGCTCCTATTAATATTAATAACCTCCTCTAATTTATAGAGAATTATAAGTATATTACTATAGTAGAAATAGATATAATAAGAGTATTTAGGAGTTACTTACTTTAACAGTAATAATAGTATAGTAAATAAAGTTTTATTTAGGACTTTTTATTATTATTATAGTTATTAGAATTAAATAAATGTTTCATTAGATTTAGGCTTTTTATTTGAGTAGTATAGCAAGCTTGATTACAAATTGAAGCAATGTTTCTAATATCCAGTTTTGCCTCAAAATGTATATGGGTGTGGTGCCCGACTCTGATGCATTTGCAGGGGTGCAGACTATAAGACCAATAATCCACATGTACGCCGATTATCCATGTTGAGCCTAGCGTTTTAAGACGGAATCTGCAAAGCTCTGCGGCCGTCGTAAACCCGCACACCCCCGGTTCTCACTCCCCAATTCCATTAATAAATCGCATCCCCGCACTGGGCTTTGTTCGATTCCCTCTTCCTTCCTCGGGACAAATCAACTCAATCTCGCAAGGCGAGACCCTGAACTTCAACCCCTTCTCCAAACGCCAACTACTGGCCCCCTAGGTAACGGGGCCGTTACACTCTGCAACAATGCCGGCCGCCGCAGCATCAGCAAGCGCCGCGTGCCGCCAGTTCCTCAGAATCTGGTGGCAACCACACCAACTGCACGCCGACATGGTCGACAGATAATTGGGATCTTGCCGGCGAGGCCAGCTTCACACATGATGCTCAGTATCAACAACAACAACAACCGTTGTCGACCGCTGGTCTCCCTGGTGCGGATTTTGGGCTGTTCGGCCCTGAGTCCGTCCCAACCGATCCGAGCCTTACCTGCTTTCTTGACCCGACACCTTGGGACACTTCACCATGGACGTCTGCCGCTTCTGCGACGCTTCACGTTGGCGCCAGTCCCCTCGACAACTCGATTGACCAATGTAGGTTGACTCACCAATGACTCTTTGGTTGAACTAGACCCTAATATGAAGTCTAGCATTTCCTTATATTGATACCACCACACCCACCCTCTTCGACGCATTCTCCGACAACCTCTTACCGCCTCACTTGGACCCTCTCTTCGGTTCCAGTGATAGTCCGAGTAACAATAGTCCCAATCAACCTCCTCCACTGGATATGTCAGTATATACTGCTGCACCGGGGGCCCCGCCATCTCACCGTTCTTCGCCCAACTCTGACGGTCAAGGCCCAGAAGTTTCAACCACAAACGCTGACAAAATCCTCCGCCGGCAGCGAAATACCATCGCCGCTCGCAAATATCGTCAGAAAAAGGTCGACCGCATCTCTGATCTTGAGAAGCTGTTGGAGGACATGACTCGCGAGCGAGACGAGCTTCGCCTTCGTCTCGCGCGTCAAGAGGCTGAGACACAGGCTCTCAAGAGCATTCTGTTGAAGGAATCTAAGGAAACCAAGCCGTAGCTGGATGTCAGATTTTGTATTGGCTTCTTATGGATATGGGTAATAAGGGAATGCGTGGTGCTGCTGCTCAGACGATGTCGGCTGGAATTGGACCCACGGACTCGCACCTTTTCGTGCGAGCGAGTAAAGTATGTTCAGTCATCTTCCGGTATTGTCATCACGTAGCGCAATATGGATGAAATGTTCGGTTAATTCTCAACTTACCTTCTTCACTTCTGACCAGGCTGATCGCGCCGTCGTTTGTCTTGTCTCGTGAGTTCATCAACATGTCGTCTCAGTAGTGTTCACCGTAACTCTATATATGGGACTGGGCTTCATTCTTTCGTTGTCCAAGTGCGCAGTATCACTCAATATGATCCGAAATGAGCAGATATGGCTCATTGTGCATAGCAAACTACACGCCAGACGGCTGGTCCAGTAATCGTCGGGCGTAAAGTTCACTTACCGGAGCCCCGGAGGTCCAAGTAGGTTTGTGCGGAACTTTACGCCTGACGATTACAGGAGAGTCTTTTAAGACCCCCAGGCTTATGATGATATGTGCATGATTTCTTACTCCGATATGATGCCTCATCATGATAATAAAATGGCTCGTCTACCATCACAGCATCACAAGAGATGTTTATTGGTATCAAATCGAGGGTGGAACAGAGAGCAGTATTTCAGCCTCAGCGCCGAAAAACGGGACGACTTTGTTGATCGTGCAACGCCACAGATCATCGGCCGCCGCACCGTGCACGCTGTCAATGAGTGGACGACAGCTGGTTCGTGCCCCGAGAATGAGACAGGGAAGAAGATCCTAGCCAATTTCAAGCATAACCTGCGTGAGCCCCTGCTAGCGCCGATGAATCATTTTGAGCCATGCTTGGCGTTGCGGTCACGTCCAACCAACAGCGTCGCTCAGACGCACAGCCTTTGAAGACGGGACGGACAGTTTGTCCACCGACAGCCCGACAAAATGTGTGGGATCCCAGCAAAACGGAGGAGAGACAGGACCCCGAGCAACGGCTACACGGTTAGGAGAATAACCCACAGCTCGCTTAGGCGACTGGAGGGAACCACTTATTCGATTCATAATTCCTGCACCAGGCACCAGCCGGCATTTCTCACCACCGAACAATTTGTGCAACCCCCCCCCCCACCCACCCACCCACAACTTGATATCCCTGCAGTGTTGATGCGAGCTTTTCTACATCACGAGAAGTTCGCATCGAGCATGCCGCAATTGCTTCATGAGCACATTAGACGAATGAGAGTAAAGTAAGGAGTGTCTTCTCAGAGATCGTGATCGAACCGTTTATCAAGACTCAAGAGAACATTCGAAACGTAGTGGGAATCTCCCAAGGCCACCAACTGCATGGGCCTCTTTTTTGTCTTTTCCCTTTTCTTTTACCCCTCTCTTCCAGTGAACGCCGCTTACATATACCTACGTGATTGTGTGTGTGATTGTATGATTCTCTCCCGTTTTCTTCTCATTTCCTTTTTTATTCCCCCGACTTGAAAAGTAGGACTTGTCGCCGAGCATCTTCATCTTCTCAGGGGCGAACTACTTAGTGAGATTTACTGTCAAATCAAAACTTGCGCCCTTATTATTTAAAATAGAACGGAATCCAAGCCCAGATCTTCGTTCTCATCTACCTGAATAAGGCGAAACATTCTACCAAGGTTTGTAAGCTGAGGCTCTCTCTCTGTCAGGCTTATCGACTTCACTTTTATATGATGGTAGGCTGGGACAAATTATCGCTGGCACTAGCTGAAAACAACTTAAATGTGAAGCGTGATTCTTTGTAATAGTAAGTCTCGCCTCGAACGGCGGAAAAACTTTGGCCAATGGCTTCAGAGTCAAAAGTTGCGGCTTCTCAGTCTACTAACGAGTGACTAGTAACGACTATCGAATCTTCCATCGTTGATGCCGTCAGCGACTGTAGATCCCTTCTTTCTCAACGACTTCTCCCACGAGAAAGATAGGCTGGGTGTCCGAGAGCTTGGGACGGTCTTTCATGATTTTCTCGGCCTCCGGTCCGGGCGAGAGCCTTCTTAATCTGGTCTTGGCTGTCCCAGATAACTGTAGATCCGAATACGAATGGTGAAGCCGATCCATCGACGCCGTTGCCGAATTTCGTGACAGATCACCCTTGTACACCGTGGTTTTGCCATTTGGTCTGAACTAGGGCCATATGGTTGTTGACATAGTAGTCGATGTCGTACTTGGCGTCTGCCTCGTTGCGAAAAAGAATTGTGATTGCGGTGAACGTGTTGATGCAAAGAAGCCGCGGAATGGATGGGGTATGATAAAATAGAGTTGTTGAACCGATGAACTCGAGGCGTCACCTAATGACAGATCAAGAACATATTTAGAGGGAAGATGAAGTGAGCAGAGCGACTTGAGAATCGGTCGACAAAGAGAAAGCCGGGCACGAGACAAATTTATAGAACGTCGATGAGATCACGTAGCTGCACAATTAAACCATTTACCATTCTTGAATAGGGTTACAGGAACATCCCATGATACATCCGGAATTATGACTTTCGAAGCGGGTTAATCGAATGTCACGTGTCATCCCGAGTGGAAAGCACTGACTCGATCCGTTTCTGAATGACGGGATCCTGGCAAGTTGCTGGGCCGCGCTTGTTGAAGTTATTGTTAGGGCTGCAGGCACGATCTTCAAGAGGGCCGAAAGAGGACATACGGCGTCCAAGTCATGCCCAAACTTTTCTCAGCTCTGCTTGTGTTGAAACCAAAAGCCTGGAAGTTCGGGGTCGCAGCCCCTCCCAATTCAGACGGTTCTGAGAGCTTAGATCGCAGCTCAGTCTCCACGGCCTTGACAGGAGCCAACTTAACGTCGCGAACGTCAACCCAGAGCGGGAGTGCCGTGACTGATAAGGTCCTTCTTCGGGTCCCGAACGTTATAATGAACCTGCACAAAGGAATGTATTAGTATGACTGAGTCATTCCTTTCGGGGACGCGTCGAACTCACCGGCCTGGCCAAATGAAGAACAGCCTGCAGCCTGTGAGAGCCCAAGATAGCCAGTGCTCCCTCAGCTGCAAGGTCTGGGACGATCACGATTCACGGTCTCAAGTTGGCTCCGAGCCACGGTCTGAAATAAGGCATGAATGGCCTTCGCCTTCTCCTGCGATCGGACGGTAGTAAGGACGGAGTGCCCACGCTGAAGAAGGACATTGATCACATGGCCAGCCACAAAGCCTGTGCCTCCTATGATTAGACGAAAAGGACCGTCAGCTTACACATCAATGAATTATCGAGGCGCGACTCACGTTACCTGCAACAAATACTTTGATCATGTCAGATTTGGTGAAGAGAACCGAGGCCACAAGCGCTGAGGGGTTAAGACGAGTGTTTTTAATGTTAAGAAAGATGGGATGGTATAACGTTGGTGTCGTGTGGCAAAAAGTCGAATCAAGCATTTCAACACAGTTCTTAAGCTTGCAAGATAACCTCGAGCTGTAAATCCTCAGTGTTGGTAGTTCATGCGGCTATAGCACACGGCATTTCGGAGATCCGAGGATCTGGGTAGAAAACTGTGCTATCTTTGCATATGTCATGATATCAGATGACATAACGCTGAAGATGAAGCAGAGCCCCATTGAACCCTCGAACACCTCTCGGGGCAAACAAGGACAGGACTAGCAGCTGCAGACAGCCTCCACTGACTACTGCTTGAAAAGACTGACTCAGGCGATAATTGAAATTTGTGAGAACGTAACTCTAGCCACATTGGGTTTGAGATAGTGCATCCATCATGACATACAGGGGTCTTTTTGACATCAGGACCCAGGCGTCTAGCGAACTGGTGGCTCCGCCTCATGACTTCAACCCGGGTCGTCCGGCGACAGCAAAACTTGATTCCTCTAAGGTCGATTGCGATTTCTTTTTCTTTCACCATATGTTCAAACGGAAGCGATACCAAAGGCGGCGCCGATCGTCAAAACCTTGGAGCTGTACGGTATACCTGCTCCATGTCAATTGAGCCGTCCTGCCTGCGTCATTGAAATCAAGACAGATCAGGTCATGCCAAGGTTGCATGAAAAAAGACCCTGGAACTTTGAATGAAATCACGGTGTTAGTAAACGCAGCAAGTCTTTCTCCTAGTAAAGACAATTCTAAAGTATACGATGCCTTCCTCTTTTGCAAAAGATGCACCCGATAGCTTCAACAACTCCACCAAGAACGCCGCGATCGTTGGTATAAGTAGGCCCCTCCCTCTCAACGAGCCAAAAGACTAATTCCGGGCAAGGCTGGTAGCCAAGTTGGTCGAGCCATCGCGGAAAAGCGTCTTGAAGGCGGTAAACCGTAAACACACCGTCACTGCTATTACTCGAATTGGCAGCGAAAACTCTCTTCCGGGCGGCTTAGAGAAAGTCTACGTCGAGTACAGCGACGAGGACTCAATAGTCACAGCCTTGGAAGATCAGGATATCTTGATCATTACTCTATCCTTGAGCGCGCCCCCGGGTACACATAGCGCTCTGGTCAGGGCTGCTGCAAAATCTGGCGTCAAGTACGTTATGCCAAATGCTTACAGCATCAACTTTGCTATTGCTACGAGCGGAGCCCTCCTTCGAGATATTTCCGTTGGCAATACTGTTCTCACCAATATTGCCGAGACCCAGCAGTCAGGCCTGATAATCTGTACCTCTGATGAACGGCTTTTGGTATGAGCACAGCCTCATAGCTGATACGACGACCTTCGGATTTGAACTCGACAACCGCATCGCGATCTTCTACGACGACGGAAAGACGGCAATCAACATGTCCACGTGAGCCCAGTGCGGCCGTGCAGTGGCGGCACTAGTAAGCTTGAACTTACTCCCTCAAGATAAGAACGACAAGTCGACCACCATTTCAAACTTCCACAACAAGAAAACGTTTGTGTCGAGCTTTAAGATCAATCAGCGAGAGATCTTGAACAGCATCCAGAGAGTAACCAACACGACTGACAACGACTGGAGGATTTATAACGAGCCAACAGATGTACGATACAGGGCTGGTATGGCGGAGATGGATCAAGGCAAGTCTGAGGGGTTCTACAAGTCGATCTATGCGCGGGTATTCTATTTTAGTTGGAGATGCAGACTTTGTTTCTGACGGAGACCGTCTTGGACTGCCAACGGAGAACCTGGACGAAGGCACAAGCTACGCTCTTTCGCTCAGAGTTTCACGATAATCAATCGACTCGACTCATCCCAACTCCAAAACGAAACCCCGCGGAGAAGTGGCATGACGAGTTTAGAAAATGGTCCGATGCATTATTTTTCTTCGCTAACCTGCAAAATAACAGTTCCACGACCTGTAGTAGGAAACACAACTTTCTAGATGCGATTAGGATATCTAGCAGAGTGCAAAACTATTCAGCGCCATAAGGCTCAATTTTGCTTGAAATGAGACTCATTTTCCTTCGCAGCCCTCTCTTCTTCCAGCGTCTCCGCCCAGGTCTTCTTAGATACGCGCGGGGGAGGTTCGCGCCTGTTCTTTGCTGGCATATTACTCGAAGGCATATCACCTACGACGATGCCGGCACTGTTTGGGGCCGAATTAGCTGAGCAGCATCGGTTAGCATTTGTCGAGGCTTAAGGCATAAGGAACATGAAAGTGCGTACCGACACTATTGATAGTGTGCATCGCCACCTTATCAAGGGTATCGCAGAGTGACTTTGTCTGTCTATCATCAGTGAGGGTTGGTTAGTTAAAGACGTTATCCATACGAATCCCCACTTTCAGCCAAATGGAAGAGTGGAACCTGGAATGTAATATTGTTTCTTTGGAGATGTCACCAGGGAAGATGAAGTCTGGAATTGAAAGCTGATTTAACCTTACTAGGAAGCCTATTTAAGGTCCCGATCTGACAGGCATCAATGTGTTCCGAGTAGTAATGCCAACTTGTTCTGCCAAGTCGACTATCTGCATTGTGCAGAGAGCATGACAGACGTAATTTTCTATCGGCCTCTACGCCCGAGTTGTATGTCGGAAAAAGTCAGCAACCAATTCTCCAGCCTCTGTTGTGGACGGTGTTCCAGGCGTCTTCTCTGATGCATTGCTTCGCCGCCACAAAAGAGGGTCATGTGGGATCCAATGCAGAATCTGTCTTGGCACACTAGTGTGAGTGTCAATGCTATTGTTGATCAGGCGGCTATGGCAGGGCTGTGAGATACCCTGTGTTCCGTCACTCGCCCGATAAGTTCCTACAACTTCGACATCCGGGTATCAATATGGTAACAAATGATGAGGGGGAAGATGACTCAAAAATTGAATGTTTCAGTTTCGCCCATGTTAATGACAACGTAACTGGCGGCAATGATTCAAAGGACGATTAAAACAGGTATGAAAGGTCGATAGAGTTGAGGCTAATGAGATACCACGGTGAATTCACAATCCTATATAATCCGTTGAAGATTTCCATGATGTCTTTTGAGTACGATCATCACATAGTAGCTACTGATACCCTGAAGGACATTCCGACCATGCATTAAGCGGCTGTCTCAGCCTCTGCCAATCCACTCCAAACCTCCCGTGACATGCTTGAAAAAGCAACCATCATAACAGGACTCATCCGGGTGTCCCATGCCAGTGTAGAACGCTTTGGCCTTGCCCACATACAAGGAGTACCAAGCAATCGGGTGGGGTGAAATGTGCTGAGGCTCAGCGAGGTTGACTTCGTCAATGTAAGTCTCTTCGGGAGTAGCCAGTACAGTATAGTTCGAGTTTTCGGCAACGTTTGTCTTGTAAGCATACCATTCGTCGGTGCGACTGTAGCTTGGAGGCGGCCCGAACGCAGAAAGGTGGCTGGAATTTAGTCACTTCAGATGGAGGCGGAGCCAAGGAAGAAGTCTAAAGATAAGCTTAACGCGCCAAGTGTTGCGCGGTTCATAGGTGGCCCATAGGTTCTTAGGTTGATGTGTTCTGAATCGGGGTAGCCGAGCTGCAATACAATTGCAAAGGCGGCATCTTGAATACATAGTTTCAGGTAGGCGGGCCACTTCAACAAACATTGATAAGATCATGGGATGTCGATTCTTCGTGGATTCTTCACCTGGTTCAGCACGAGGCCTCACAATCAGTGATTGCACATCATAACTTCATCTTTCCCCACTATCCAACCCCCGCCATGCGGCTGAAAGTGGACGATGGCGGCGAGGTCGTCAGGCTAGGGTAATTCACGATGTTGCCAAGTCTAGGACTTGGGCTCATCAACGCAGTCGAGTTAGGAGAGAATGAAATCATTGGATGAGGATCTCAAACGAGGTTGGGCGCGAATCAGCACAATGTACGTAATAATGCGTGCGAGACACATCGGGCTGGTTTTAACCGCGAAATAGGAGAAAGGAGGGTAGGGGGAAGGGGAGAGCTGAGTAAAATTATAGAACGGTACAATGCACGATGTATTGGTGAGTGCAAATTTGGTATCCGAAGTAGAAGAATATTGCAACAGAGGGCAGCCTTGCAGAGAAGCTGGAGTTTCGGATGTTGACAATATTGTCTTTGATGAGCCACGGGAAGAAAAAGTTTAGAACCAAGTCTTATGGTGGTGCCTTTTGGATACACAGCTTTCCGTGATACTGCCGCGTGGACCCTCGACGGCGCTATGAATATAATAGCATATACTAAGATCAGGCCAGGGGACGGTTCGGCAGCCGCAGGTTTTTTTTATTATGAGAATCTCCGTGGCATTGTAGCAGTATATTTTGGAATTCTACTCTAGATCTCTTCCTCTGTGCTTTGTGACGGGGATCGGTCAGTCTCCGGAGGTCACGCGGCATGCGCCGCGGGAAAGTGGGTCCAGATGGCCGATGTCTTCCCGGTGCCTGGCACTCCGTTCGGCGTCGGCGAGAAAGCTTCCGCTACAGAGACACGGAGATCAGATATGTAGAGCATCATTCATTCCTCATTCATCCCATATCCCAACTCCCTAAAGCAGCCTCTCGCATGCTGTGCGCATGCACCTCGTGACACGTCCTTTTTGCATAAATCCAAGTCATGACGTCACCCGGGGTCGTCATCATCATGTCTCTACCAAGCCAGTGACGCGATGAAAACGTCCAAGACCGTGTCCGTGGCATGATGCAGCTCTTCCCAATGCCACAAAGTTCAATAACTTCTTCTATCTTGTGCCCCTGCCCCCCCGCCCATGTAATACCTCTTTCCGTTCCACACAGCATCGCATCCATGCACTCCTCCGCCCGCCACATCGCAAAGCAGGTCGTGACCCATCCCGAGACGAAATCCTTCGCCAAACGAACACAACGCAACATGTCCGCCGGAACCCCTTCAGAGACCGCAAAGGCACAGGCCTCTGCCTCCGCGGATGCGCCGACGTTCGAATCCATCGGAATCAAGAACACTGACATCGTCCAAAAGTCCGGTGTCTCGCTGTCGCAACAGCAAAAGGTGCTGGTTGGCAGTGTGCTCGATGTAAGGATGGTGTCTGCCGCTCAAGCTTTATCAAGCTGATGATGATGTGGGATAGCTCTTTGAGGGGAACCCAACCTTGAAGCATCTTTCGCTGTGGTCCAAGAGTGCCACTTTCCAGGACAACATCACCGTCGCGGAGGGTTTCGACAAGTACGCTGCGCAATGGTACGGCTTGCCTGCGCTGTTTAACCCGATCAAGATCCAGTCGCATACCGTCACGTCAGCTGGCAACCCTATCGAGCTCAACATGAAGAATAGCTACACGCTTAAGGGCATCAAGTCAGAGCAAACCATGGATAGCGTCGTGCAAATCCAAGTCGGCGACGATGGCAAAATTGTGAAAGTGAACGACAAGTGGAATAACGAGCTTCCTGACAATGCGTTCTCTCAGGTACGTGACGCTCTCAAAGTATCATACTCTAGTGCGCTTTGGGCTGGCGTGGGATTGTTGAGGCAGGTCGGGGTGGCCATTTTCTGTCGTGTTTCCTTGTGGCGGCCCTTCTGGGTAGGCGGAGGTTTCTCCGGGTGGCTAGACGTTGCTGACCCCCTCATAGGCCCTGAGAAAGCTGAATGCGGTATCTGTTCCGACGTTGGTCAAGGTCCCAAAGACAGAGGAGGAAGACGCCAAGATGAAGGTGGAGAGAGAAAAGCAGACGCAGTAGATCTACGCGACCATAACTGTGCAATAGCACGGTGTTTATGTCACACAAAGATTCTAAAAAACTTATGCATGAATTAAAATCATTTCACGAACATTGAAGTTCCTGGGACCATCACTCTCAAGTCCTTGAGTCGTTCGGCGATTTGAGGAATGGTATGTGAATTTAATTACTGGCAACCTCGCATTGATCTCACCTATTTCCGGACCACCCCCACTTCCGGACCACCTATTTTTAATGCCCTCACATTAATACACATCAACTTCAACCACTTTTTATATGTATTATGATGCTACGACGATGCAACTTTCGCTATCACTAGGGTTTTCAGACTCGCTGGATTTATCTGTGCTATTTTCAAGTTCGCCCGCCTTAATTTGAGCCCTCCGAATAGCCTCAATATCAGCAAACTTCAAATTTAGGCTCATTTTAACCTTCTTGCGTTTCCTAGCCCTACTAGCATCAACCTCTACCTATAGTACCTCAATCTTTTGCTAGGCTACTACTAGTTAGTATACCTTCTTATTAAAGCCCTTTTGAACCTTCTGAAAAAGCAGGCGCTATATATGCTTATTATTATCTAGCTTACTAAATAGGTTGAACTGATCCTGAAGCTTATCCCTCTTCTTGGGGGTTAACTAAGGGACTACTAATATATCTGCTGCCTATTTTTCGCTTATCTTGCTATTAGAGAGCTATTTATAGACCTAACTAGCTAGTTTAGTAGGGGTTAATATGTTCTTAAGTAGTAGAGGGCTTATGAGGGGTCTAGCTATACTAATAGGCTATAAACTAGTCTATTTCTAGCTACTAATAATATTCTTACTTATTAGGGCTGCCTTGTGTACCTTGCTATAGTAAATAATAAAATTCTTCTTGCTTATAACTATATTAGTATCCTATTTAGCTAGTAATCTAAGCTCCTTCTTATATACTGCCTTAAGGGGCCTAAAACCTAACTAATTAAGTAGCTAGAGGATATATAATATATATGCTAGTAAGAATAATAAGTATATCTTATTTCTAAAGCATATATATATAAAAGTAGTAGTCTTATAGCTTCTATAACTATCTAAAATTAATAATCTAATCTCTAAGGGATCCTCTAGTTAGGTGTTATAGTCAGCTATCCGACAGTAGGGTTCTACTAACAGAAGCTAGGGGATAACGCTAGGTTAATAGTATAGTCTTGCTGGGCTATATTACTAAATAAATCTTGGGGTTCAAGGAGTATAGTAATTAGTTATAATCCTCACAAGGGGTTGCAGTTTAAGATAAAGCTGAGAGTACCTATTAGAGTAATCATGAAGTTGATTGCTAAAGAGCTATAGAAGTCTATTCTTAGGAGTCCTAAGCCCATACTATATATAAGTCCCAAATAGTCCTTTTACCCTCATTACTAATTACCGATCGGGTATTAGTAATCGCTCAGTAACTGCAGGTAAGCGCTTAGCAGTTCTTACTAAGTGCTTAGTAATCTACACTGCACGCTTAATCTTATCTTATTATTATATAACTTATACTATAGTTCTTCTATACCGTGAGCATCCTGACGTTCCCATGATCCTGCAGTATAAATATTCTGCTCTAGCCGTTTGATGCCTAGGTGGTTTAGTTAGTTATTATCCTTATATAATAGGTTATAACATTAGGTCTCCCTTCTAAAGGTCTTATCCTCAAGACCTAATATAAGTAGGTTATTAGTCCTAGGTTGGGGATCTATTAATTGTGCGTCCTAATTTGCTTATAATGCTAACACTATATTAGGTTGTATTCCCGAAAATCCTATAATCTCCACGCTTTGTTGTTATTATTGTTCTTTAAATATCGCAGAGAACGGTTTTGAAGTTATACCTTGCCGTTATTCTTATTCTAAGGGCCTGCGTTATAAGATATTGCCTAGATCCCTAGTTTATAGCGAGTATATCGCTATTAGTAGCACTTATTATTTATGTAATACTTCTAATAATGCGATCTATTAATATTTAAAGTATCTTTTATTTATTATTCTATTACTAATTTATTTTTATAGTAGAACGCCTAATAGTTAAGTCTTAGCGTCTAGATAATAAAGAGGAGGAGATAGAGGAATTATTTTAAAAGAGAATAGAAGCGCTACAGAAGGCGCAGGCTGAAGTAAATGAGATGCTTATAAAGCTGGATTACATTCATAAGGCTAAGAGGATAGTTTTTAAGAAGGGTTATAAAGAGACTTCTATAGTAGCTGCAGAGGATAAAGGGTTAGGGGTTTCTTCTATCAAGCTTCCTTTAGTCTATAAAGCGCAATTGATGGGGGGTTTTAGTGTGGTGGATTTAGATATAGTCCTAGGGGATTAGAATTCTAGCACTCCAAACTTTTTATTAGGTGAGGCATTCTAGTTTGCTAGTATCCCTAGTTATATAAATAGGTTAGAATCTCGCAGTTAGTCTTATTATAGTGGTTTAATTATTAGTTAGGGTTAGATAAATTGGGTCTTATTTCTGCGTGTTCCCTCAGGTGCGGGCGTTACTTATGGTTTATTTATTTTTTATTATTCCTAATATATGTGGAGTTAATCTTATATATATTTGAGGTTTGTGGTTAGTTCCTATATATTATCTTTATATCTATATCCTTTCTATTTAATGAGATATTAGGTTTTATTCTTATTTTTAATATAGTTAATAATTTATTTAATTTCATATTCTAGTTCATTTAATTCCATAATAATGAGGTTATTTATTTATAATCCTTATAGTGCTAGTTTGAGAAGTGAAATATAAAAGATTAGATAGTACCTTATAGTATCTAGTAGTAAGAGTTTATAGCTAATATCTAATAGTTTTTTATTAATTTAAAATAGTCTAAGTTTTTTATAGTCTAATTTATTACTTAGTT
>JAXCEF010000261.1:0-77271 GCA_037178605.1 Colletotrichum euphorbiae
TTAGATCTGCGAATTGCCACGCGCATCTTTTGAGCCTACGTTTATTATTCCTATCCTTTCGTGGGTAGTGTTGTGTTGTTTGCTATCTTTGTAGTCCCCACCGGGCTCCTGCTCATCCCAGTATTAGCTATAGAACTCTTTCCTACTTCTACTTATTATTCCACCTCTAGGGTATATCTTACTCCCGCTAGGAGAGGGTATTAGGAGCTACTAGCTCCCTACTAGATTAGTACTTGATATAGAAGTTATACCAAAATAACTCCTCTACTTACCTACTCTAATATTCTATAAAGTATTACTTTTTTATAAAGTATTTAAGCTTCCAGTAATCTATTAATATCTTAAAAGTAGAGATACTATATAGCTCTACTCTCTATATATAGAAACAAAATAATACTACTAGCAGCTTCTTATTATAGATAGAGTAGTTATACTCTACTAGTAATAGCTTCCTTAAGTAAAATACTATTAGGCGCTTAATACTCTCTAAGTTAGCTTAAGAGATTACTTCTCTAAAAGCAAACCTAGAGCAGTTAGTCTCTACTACTATCTCATTCTCTAGGTTAAACTAGCAGAGAACTAGTTAAGTACTAAATAGCCTCTTAAGCTTCTTAAATACCTTATCTTAGTTCTTTCTCTAGTAGAATACTATATCTTGCTTAGTAAGCTATATTAGTAGCTTAATAATCTCCCTATAATTAGATATAAATATACTATAGTAATTAGTAAACCCTAGGAAGCTCTAGACTCCTTTAAGCTCAGGTAGGGAGTAGCTACTTAGTAATTACTTAGAGTTTCTTAGGATTATAAGAGAAGCTCTTCCCTACTATTATAATAAACCCTATATACTTAATTCTTTCAACTAAGAACTTATACTTTATAGGATTAAGGTTAAATCTAGCTACTACTAACTTCTAGAGGACCTCCTAGACCTTCTTCTTATAGTTCTGCTTTTTTCTATTTAAGTAAATTAATATATTATCTATATAAGCTATAATAAAGTTACTTAAGAGGTTTAATAGTATACTATTAATATATTATTAAAAGCTAGTAGGGGCGCTAGTTAAGTTAAAGGGGTATACTACTTACTTGAATAAGCTATACTAAGTATAGAACGCTACTCTCTCCTAATACCCCTCTATAATCTATAGCTTATAGAAAGTAGCTAATATATCTAACTTTATATATTATTTAGCTTTATTAATATAGTATAATATCTTAGAGATTAATGGTAGGGAGTACTAATTCTTCTTAATAATAATATTTAGAGCCCTACAGGTAATATAGAAGTAAATACCTCTATCTAACTTCCTCATAAAGAGCACTAGAGCATTAGCTAATAAGCTACTAACTTGAATAAACCCCTTATCTAGGAGGTTCTATAAGCTAATCATAAGTAGTAGTAGTTCCTCCCATAATATACCATAAAGGGGTCTCTAGGGGAGTAGTAGTTCCCTTCTATCTAGAGTAGAGATAAAGTTAATCTGGTAGTTTGCCCTAAGCTAGCTAGGAGAAAGTAAATAAGCTTTATCTAGATTAAATAAGCTAGGGAACTCCTCTAGGATCTAAGCTAGTACTCTATATTCTTAATCCTCCTTTAGCTTTAGGTTAAGAGCCTTCTTAATATCTGCTAGGCTAACTACTTAAAGTTATACTTCTATAGTGCCTCCCTAATACTCACTCTACCTCCTTACTAGATATTAATAGATTATAGAGAATAGTATAGGATCTAAATATCTTATAGCCCTTATCTCTATTATAAGGAGTAATTCTTCCTACTCCTTTAGATATCGCCTAATATAGCCCCAGCTATAGCGCACCGAGTAGGCTACAGCGTTATATATAATCTTATTCTACTCTATCTATAGCTATTCCAACAGGATCTCTAGGTTAAGGCCTTCTACTATATATATAAACACACACTAAATATAGCTACTTATCTCTAAACCAAAGGCTACTACACCTAGATTATTACCTAATAAGAAACTACTAAAAGTATACTTCCTTATAAGTCACTATTTCTTCTTAATATATAGAAAGTAGAGGTATTAAGCTAGGGACTAGCTAATTACTATATAGATATTACTACTAATATTAATTAAGGCATAAGCTAAATATTCTTTATTAACTCTAACTTATATAATATTAAGTCTACTATTTACTAGCTACTCTATTTTACATCATTTCTAACTTAATATCTCCGCCTTAATAAGCTCTAGAGCCTAATTTTGCTCTAGAGTTAGTTTTTTCCTAACTCCTTATTATCCTCAGAAGAGCATATCTCTACCTAGTAGTGCTTCTCCTCCTCTTAGCTAGTAGAATTAACCTTTGGGGTCCTAACTTTAGCGACTTTTAGTAGCTAGTTATTCTTTATAGAGTAGCGCCACGCAATATAGCCCTTAACCCCATAAGTATAATAGGTATAGATATCCTTAGAGTAAGTATTTTTATCTCTTTACTACTAGGGATATACTAAGTAGCTATTAGAGAATAACTCTAAGTCCTATTAGGGGCAATATTTCTCTTTTACTCTTAAGATGCATACTACCCTAGTTATATAAGTATCTCTATTAGTATTATTAGCTACTAGCTTCTAATAGAGCGCTTAGAGATAGCTCAAAGCCTTCTAGTATTTAACCTTTTAGGTAATATTCTAAACTTTTAATCGCTACTTATTATAATTAGAAAATAAGTTAATAGTAATTAACTAGTCTTTTAGCCTAGGAGTAAGAGCAGCCTCTAAGAGGAATATCTAAACCTAGCTACGCTAGTTACTACCCCCCGCATTAGCTAAAGTCCACTTAAATCTCAACAAGAAAGCTAAGAGAGATTCTATCTCTCTCTACTAGAGGGTCTATAGTTAGGCTACTACTTGAGGCTATAATTTATCATCCTTCTAGATTTAGTTAAAGTAAGCTATAAAATCCTCAGGATTGTATTTTCCTCTCTTACTACCTACTCTATAGAAAGTAGAGACCACTACTTAGAGCTTAATATCTAGATATAAATTAATAATATATTACGCCTCTATATCTATAGGATAGAAAACCTAGTAAATTATAAGAATATATCTTATTTATTATACCTATAAGGCGTATTCTCTCTACTAACCTAAGAACTTTAGGGATAAGAGTAGTAGCTTCTAGGGTATTATACTAAGTATTACTAGTAATCTACTAATAGTAGTTATCTAGGGGGGTATAACTAATTACTAATTACTTCTCTATAGCTCCTATATTTACTACTAGAGGTAGTTTAATACTATTTCTAAGTTAGTATACAATAGCTTACCTTAGCTATTAGCTATTAGGTTATTAACTATCTTAGTAACTAGTGGGGAGCAGCGCTTAACCTATCTCTTATTATTACAGTAATAAGCTTTAAATATGCAATAAGCTAGACGTAAGTCTATATGATAAGAGGTAGCATAATACTATTTATTTAAAGCTAAAGAGGAAAAAGAAGAGTTTTCTACTTCAGCAAGGTTACGCTAGGTTTGTGGGTAGCTACTAAGTAGGCCCTAAGAGCGGTAAATCTAGGCAGAAGCCCAGATAGTTCTAACCCGGCGTAGCCCATAACAGCATTAAATAGATTCTTTATTACACTTAAATATATAAACGCCTTTATTAGTAATTTTTAGGCTTTATTATACCCATTTTACTATTTTAATTAATGCTACCTTTATAGATATTAGCCCACTTAGGAACGGAGTTATTCTTAGTAGCGCCTTAGTTAATAAGGCTTTCTTCCTCACTTGCCTATTAAAGGTCGCATTATTCAGTAGGGGACTCTAGTAGTAACTAGACTAATACTAGAAGATTATAGTTATTGAAGTAAAAAGTAAAACAAAAGTAGAGCATTTCTGAAGTAATATAAAAATATAGTTTATAAATGCTCATAAATTTATAATTCAATGTATCTGTCTAACCTGAACGGGGTTAAGGATCCTAGCTTAGTTCCGCATCTTAATTCAAGGAGTAAGGAGCGTTATTAACAATAGGAACAAATAGCAATATACCTACACAAGCAAACATGCACCCTGACTCTATTTTACTCTAGTAAGACTGATAACCTAAAGTATTGCTTAATTATAGGGGGCAATAGTCGCATTCTTAGCTATATATATTATAAAGGTCGTAGTAGGAACCTTAGAGTAGATTTATAAAGAGATTTATAGGTTATTGTATAACGCAATATAGACATAAGATTCATAGTTTAGGATATTAACAATATTAGGTACATTGAAGTCCTATCCCATTAGTAGTCTAGCATTAAGGTACAGAACTAACTAGGCGCCTATACTCAATTCAGTAATTACTATTTAACCGCTAGGGCGTTATTCTCTAATAGGAATAATAAATATTACCTATATAATAATTTTGAGGCTACTAACGCCTTAAAGCTTAAATACCTTAGGTTCCCTAATTAAAACACGGAATTAGTAGAAATATATTTCACTAATTATAGAGTGGTTAGCGCCTATATTAATATAAATAGTAATAGGAGGTCTATTGCAACAGCTACAAATAATAATTCCCACATAGATATACCAACATAAATAGGGAATTATATACTATGAAGGTTTAACTAGGCTAATAGGCATAGTATTTAGCTAAAGAGATACTTATATTTAATACGAGCTTATCCCATTAAAATCAAAGTATAGTTTCACATTATATAAATAAGAGTCGCACAAGCAGATCTCGGGGTCCTCAAGAAGCGAATGCTAGAATATACTAGCATTAAAGATAGGATATTTATCCTTATAGCGCGGAAGGTACCCAAGATTATAAGGCGTATAATAGAGAGGTTATATTGATATATTTATATAATCAGTCTCATCAGGTTCAACATTATTATTATCATTATTAGTACTAATAACAAATTCCTCATTATATGCTTCCGACGCTTCCATTACTTCATTATATTAGATGTAGTAAAAGTCCTCTTCAGATAATTAATAGGACTTACCTTCCAAATAGTATTAACTGGCTACCTTAGAGGTATATACCAAAGAATAACCAAGAGGTCTTATATATTGATTTCTTTACTCTAGCTAGCGTTCAGGCCTTTATTATAAATCAAAGCGAATATCCTTCCAGGAAGAATCTAGTTTAGAGTATAACGAGAGTAGTTCTACAGCAATATTTATTAACTACTTCATAATCCTTAAGGGCATTAAAAGTCCAGGTTTACCTTCCCTTATCCTTAGGCGAAAGGGGTATTAAGTAGATAAAAAACTTATTTTCAAGGTATTTCTTAGCATTATACATACTAGTACTATTACTATATATGCCGTTTTAGTAGATAGTTATATGAGAGTACGCCAGAAGCACTTTATAACTATTCTATACTAACTGGAGACCATTTTGTATAGATCTGCAATAAATATATTACAGTGAGTATTCCAATATAGACGAGAGATATTTATGATAAGCTCAGCATCTATTTTATTATATATAATTAATAATAACTCTAATTCACTTTCTTCCACATCCTTATAGAGCTAAGCAACCTTTATCATCCAGTAATAGATATCATAGCAGTTATAAACGTCACATAAAATATATCTTTCCTTTACTAATTATAACTTACTAAGTTTATTAGGGAGCTAGAATTACTAAAGAAGTAGTTATTTCTATTAATCTAATTTATTAATAGGGTCTCTAAGCTCTACTTTCTCCTCATAAGTAAGGTCTATGTCATACCACTCAGAGGCATATCTCAGTAGGATATAATAAAGATTAAGCGCAGCAGTAGCTAAATCTCTATTATTAGATTTAACATAGCTATTTATAGTATTAATAAACTAATAAACGTTCTAGTAAGCAAGTTTTAAACTTCTACTAGTATATATATTATCAACCTCATGATTACATAAAGGAGGATCAAAAAAACCAATCATATTAGTTTTAAAATAAGGTTTAAACTATCTCACTTCAGCTACTACTAATCTAAATAGAGCATACAATAAGCCTTCTTTATCTAACAAAAGGAGAAAAGAAAGGAAATCTTAGCTTATAATAAACTTATTATCAGATCTACTAAGGTCAATAGTTTACTTTAGTTTCCCGGGAAGTAAACGATCTTAGCTATTATCCCTACTATAGTTATGTTACTTCCTATTACTATCCAGATCACTACTATTATCATCATTAAGGTCTCCATACAGCATAACTACTGGGAAGAGCAGGAGCCCGTTGGGGACTACAAAGATAGCAAACAACACAACACTACCCGCAAAAGGATAGGAATAATAAAAGTAGGCTCAAAAGATGCGCGTGGCAATTCGCAGATCTAATCAGAAGGAATGGGAAGAATTGGGCTTGAAATAAAAGAGATATCCTGGAAATCGTATATAGGATTATTAAGGTATGAGCCTCTTGAGGCTGAAAAAACTATGGATTGTAGTTATAGGAAGCGTAAAGAGTTCTCCTCCTCCCTCCGCATTGCATTCTTCTGCTTTTGGACCCCATTAGGAGTAGGCCTATAGCTCTACTAACTAAGCAGCTAAACCAACCTATCCCATCCTAATTATCCCCTTAAGACTTACTAAAGGACCCCTATAGGGAGTCTTAACAACTAATTAAAAATAAGGAAAACAAAAGAGATACTATTATATAGAGCCCTATTAGTAAACTTATTTTACTACTTCTATTATAGTGGGCGATCTTGCTATAAGATAGGGCTATTATTAGCTTTTGCTTTCTACTTTAGCTTATATCTCAATAACTATCTCTTCTTATCTAGCTCCTCTTTATATGCTTTGTCCTATTTTAAGCCTTAATATAACTAAAACTATTCTCCCTATTGAGGCGGGTATAAAACGTTATAGTAATATACTCCCTGACGTATATTCTATTTAATCTAATCCTACTAATCTACTTATTATTATACATAGTCCTCATAATTATAATTATACTTATCTAAGGCTTTAAATTAATTAGAATAGCTTAGTAGGTCTATTAAGAAGGTTTTTAAAGGCCTTATAAGTCTTAGAATAGGGTTAGGGCTCTATAAATATTAATCTTCAATTTAGCATCTAAGATAGTTAGGCTCTCTATCAGATATTTTAGATAATAGTGAATTTAGTAACTATAGTAATATAGATATAGGCACTAGTATAGGCACAAATAGGAGCAGACTATAATAACTAGAAGGAGGGTCCTAAGTTAGAGAGAAGATAATATTACCATTACTACTAATAAGAGGCTAACTATCTATAGGGGTAGATATAACATAAAGTTAGGGGAAGAATAGTAAGTTTTTAAAGTCTTCCTAGGAGAAATTAACATCTCTTAGTACTAACCTACTTTTAATAGGTATGATATAAAATTCTAAAGTAATAGTAGAAATATATTAATCAACTAATAGGATATTAAACTCTAGGAAAGTAATAGGATCCCTCTAGACTATTTAATTATACTAGGGGGATAAGACGCCTTCTTAGATAAATATCTAAGCCTACTTAACATATTAAAGCCTATATATAAAGCTATCTTATTATTATATAGAGTTAATAATATACTAGCTTATTAATAGGATTTATAGTAACTAATCAGGGGCTCCTAATACCTTATACTACTCTTTAAGGTTATTTATAGGATCTATAAACCTCTAGTTGCTTTATAAGTTCTATGCTAAATCCTAATAGTACCTATAGCTCTGTACTTAATTTACTACAATTAATGCCTAATATATATTACTATAATTCAGGAATAAAACAACTACTATTATATTATAAATTTCGTTTTTTAGGTTTAGGTCTATAGCGTTTACTAAAGTGTTATTAGGGGTTTTACCTAGTACCTAAGATATACTATGAGGAGGGTTATAATACTTATAAGGGAAGCCTCTAATTGCTATTCATAGTAACTTTATAAGATTATAACTATCTATATTTTATTTGAAGATTAAGGTCCCTTATACATTATAAATACTAGATAATAGTTAGTTTAATCTATTATAGTAATCTTTAACCCTTTACTATATTATGCTACTAGATAATTTATAGATACTTTATTACCTCTAATATACTAGACCACTATAGGAATCAGATTATCTTCATTTAGTATAGAGTTAAGTCTGGGTCTAGTATACTTAAAGTTAGCTATATTATTATAGTAGTTATAATGAACTTAATTATAGTAGTTATAATGAACTTAATTATAAGGGAAGAGCATAAGGTAAGGTAAGAATAATAGGTTTATAGACCTAGGCATACTAATATATTATGTTAAGTTAATTAGTTGCTATTATTTATTTATCCTCAAAAACTGCTTAACTATATCTCTTATCCTAGCGTTCTAAATAGTATTAAACTCTATTAATAGCCTTATCTCTTTAGTTTCTATAGCATTATCTAGTTATTAGGTCTATAAATCTTCTTTACTAGGGCTAGGAGAGTTAATATCTATATTATTAAGCGTAGGGGGACTTTAATCTTTAAAGTAATAATTATACTTTTTCTCTTACTTTAATTATATTTCTAGGGCCTTTTCCTTAAGAATATTATCCTTAAGTTTATAAGCTGTATTTTAATTAAGCTTATCTATTTGAATTAATATCTAGTATCTAGGGGTTCATTAATTAAAGTCGCTAATAATTAGTTAATCTAATTAATCTTTCTTAGTATTAGTAGTCCTTTTATTAATACTGAAGTCCTAGTCTAGAAGGATATTCTAACCTAATTAATAAGATATAAGCCTGATATCTATAGTAGAGGGTCTATATATATAGTTAGTACGAGGTATAATTATTATATAAAGACTTCTGAAATATTGGCTCCTTAGCCTTATAAAAGGCTTATTATAACAAAGACTATTAATTGCAATCGCAATTTATCCTCTGCCCCTCCCCTTAACTAGTAATTACTATAAGACTAGCTCTTTTTATTCTATAGGTTAATTAGTAAACCTAAAAAGATTACTACCCTCCTAGTAGTAGTAATTAGGTAAATAAAAAGGATATCTGCTATTTCTAACTTTAGTTCTACCTCTATTCTGTCTTAAAAGTCTCTGTTGTTGACATCCTCCTCTATGCCTCTAATTATATAATAGCAAAATAGCTAACTATGTTTAACTTATCTAATAGTATGGCGAATAACTATAGTAATATTATTAGGTCATATTAGGGCTTTATTCTCTAAAGCACTAATAGCATTAAATATTCTAGCTGTATTATACTATATTTAGGAAGGAAGTACCTACTTACGGAATGCTTATAAAGTACTAGACTAGTACTTAATAAGTATATATCTTATTATAAGGTTAAAAAGATGTATCTAGCTAATAATTAACTCTTTAGGAGGTAGAAGTATACTATAATAAATTATTAGTAGCTAATACCTTATAGTTCTACTTAGTCTAATACTCAGGATATCTCTAATTATATCTACTTAAGTTCAGAATTAGCTTCTATTGGGTATAGTAGGCATAAGATAAATTAATTATCTAATATTAAGTAAAGGAAGGTTTAAGGTCTAAAGCTACTAAATACTAGTATTTGGTCTCTTATTATTATAAAGGATAACCTTCCCTATTATGAAATATTATGTCTAAGCTATAGGAGAGGTAAGAATAACTGATTTATAGACCTAATATGCTAAGGTATAATTGAATTATTTAAAAGAAGGGGTTTAAAAGATTATAGTTAAAAGTTAAGTATTTTTAGTAAGGGGGGGGGGGGGGGGGGGGGCTTATAATATATTTTAATATAGTATAGTGAATATAATAGAAAAGAAAAGGATAGAGAGGGCTGGAGGAGTTAAAGGTGTGGTTTTATATCTACAAATAGGCTAAATACCTAATATAAGCAAGTTAATAAGGTTTAAATAGAAATAATAATCAACTCCTTTTCTCTTACGTCTATTTAATAGAGGTAAAGTATATATAAGATAAAACAACCTAATAGTAAATTAATATAGCTTCTAGGTAGTAAGAATCAAGAAAATAGTATTAATTAGTAGCTACTACTATAGTAATGAATAGTTATAAAACTAAATAAATAACCTCCTCTTCTTCTTAAATATCTTATCTCCTCCTATATTTACTACCTCTTATCTTCTTTAACCTTAGCTAAATATCTTTATAATCCCCGATTTACGTTTATAAATTACCTCTTTTATTATATCTAACTATAACTTCCTTATCCCTAGTATTAGGTACTATAGGTTCTTCTTTTTCCTCCTTTTTAGGTGTATTACTATTATATTCTTTATTTCTTATTGCTAAAAAGACTTTTGCTACGTTTTCTTCTAAATTAGATCTGTAAATATCTATCTCTACTAGTTCCTAATACCCCTCAGGCGCTTATATATATTTTCAAAGTTAATTCCCGCTAAAGGTTCTTCCTATGATCTCTTT
Organism: Colletotrichum euphorbiae; assembly: GCA_037178605.1. NCBI lineage: Eukaryota > Fungi > Ascomycota > Sordariomycetes > Glomerellales > Glomerellaceae > Colletotrichum > Colletotrichum euphorbiae. The sequence goes on from JAXCEF010000261.1 coordinate 10,365, forward strand.
ACTAGCTAATATTCCTAAGTAGTAGGATGGTATATTAGGGCCTTGGAATAGTATTTAGAAAGGTTCTTATTAATGATAGTCTAGCTTCTTAATAGATAACGTATTAATAGAGCTTTTAATACTAAATGCTAGAATCAGGTCTCTAACTTCTAACCTCCCTTCCCGTATAGTTTGTTTATGCTTATTGTTATAATATTTAGTAGCCTTTTTATGCTAGCTTTGAATTATCTCCTCTATCTATTTTTAATTCTGATTAAGTTATAAGAAGGCTTATAGATATATTTAAACCTGTCGCAATAACCCCGTAGCCCATGGAGTGGCAGGATAGGCACTCTGCGAGATACGATATGGTACGTACGTGCGTACGTCACGTGACCGTATTTGCAGGCCCAATATAGCACAACACTACTGCCCACGTAGCCATTTGTATCTTAGACACACACACTCGCGCTATAGAATAGCTTCAATACGAACAATACGTATTAGGGCCACGCGCGCGTACTGTCACCCACTCGTGTGAAACCAACAAAACCTCTTCTTCTTAAGTTATTACTGAATCCTAATCAAGAACCTACTAAGTTTGAGTTAGTATCTTAATAGGAGTAATAGGATTAAAACTATATGAAAGATAGATAGAGCTGAGGTTAGTTGGTGTGTAAATGCTTAATTAGTCTGTAAATAGGGCTCTAGGTAAGTATAGGTGAGAGTTAATATCCCTTCTTCCTTTGGTCTATACTGATAATGCGTATATAATAGGCTTATATCTAGACTTAATTGCTCTGTTAGCTCTAGGATTATAAGCTAAAGTTACTCTCCTTCTTATATTATACTTCTTATTGAACTTAATGATAATATCCTTATTTTTAGGTTCTTTATTTATAATTAACTCTCTATATAAGCTGTAGTAATAAATGACTTCTTCCTAAAGAAACTTTGTAATAGTAGCTGATGTAGCCCTTCTGAGCTATTAGGCTTCAGCCTATTTGCTAAAGAGGTCTTGAGACTTAACTAGGTTCTATTTGCCTACCTTTTGAATATTAAGTGAAATTCTTGTGAATAGTAATCCTTTGGACGATGTATAGGTCCTCTTATTATCCGTTTAGCATGCTCTTCTCTTCTAATAATCTGGATAGCTTTGGATAGCTTGCTTCACCTCGTTATGTATCCCAGGCTATTTATAGCGATCTAAAAGTCTCTTTAATATAGATAGTGCTCCTTGATAGCTACTCTTATTGTAGGCTCTTGTAATAAGTATCTTATATATCTCTATGTTATTAATTACTCTTCTGGGGATTAGCTTTTAATTTATTAGCCTAGTAAATAATCAGCGGTCCTAAATATAATATTCTAATATATTTAACTTAAAGGTGTGGTATTAGTTAGGTTAAACTCCTAGTGGTCTTCTTTATATTATTAAATAGTATACAATTTAGCGTAAATGCAAAGAGTAGGTCTGCAAATTATCTAATAAAGAGTCTGGGATCAATATTATATTATTAATAACCTATTTAATATCTCCTGATATAACCTCTTATATGCGTTATATATTTCTATGGCGTTAAGCTTGCTTACAGAAGGATATGGCTTTGATATCTATAAAGAAGATCTGTAAATTAATCTAAGAGTTGGTTTGTTCTTTAGCCTTCTCGTTATTAGTATTAGAAGGTCCTTGGGGCTTTTGAGATAGCTTATCTATAGCTATATTTTAAGTACTATAAATATATTAAATCTTAAAGTTAAATATTTAAATCTATATAATCTATTAAATTACTAAGGCTCCTAGAAGGTTAGTAGTAGCCCCGTTGGGTTATGCTACTAGAGTCTGGGTTACTATTTCTAGAATAAAGTGTTATTTATATAGATAGTTATGTACTCTCTTTAAAGCTTTTAAAACTTCCTGAAGCTCCTTGTTGCTAGTATTATAAGTTAGTTTAGGTCCTAACTAGGTGCTACTTTAAAACGAGAGATTATATGTTAATAGTTGATGAACTAATTAAGAACTCCTCTCTAACCTATATTACTAGTATTAATAGTAAGAAAGATATTACTGCTTCCTTTAGTATAGTTAATGGAGACTAGAATGGGGGCTAATATAAGCTTAGTGTTTAGTGTATCTATAGTAGTCTTTTGCTCTTCGCCCTAGTTGAAGCTAATATCTTTCCTTAAAAGATTAGTAAGGGGCTTAGTAATTATAGAGTAATCCCTCACCTAATATCTATAAAATATTATAATATCTAAAAAAGCCCTTATTTCTATTAAGTTAGTATACGTAACTTATTTATAGATCTTAATTATTTTTACTTCCTCTAGATGACGTCTATTAGTGCTTTAAATATAGCTAATAATTGTTACTACTTCCTAGGCTAATTACAACTTAATTATAGCTATTATATACTCTCCTAGCTTCAAATTAATAAGTATATTATCTATATTCTTTAAATATTCCTAAATAAATCTATAAGTATCTAGATGAAGCTAAATCTCTTGATTATTATATCTAGAAGTTAGCCCTTTAATTATAATATTATTTAGAAACCCTTTATAGTAGTGGGGTATAAGATTATATAGGATCCTAATTATAATGCTTATAAACTATGTAACTGAATTTGTGGCTCCTTGAGGAAGGGTATATATCTGCAGTAAGATAATTAGTAATATAAGTATTATTATATCTCTGCTCTTAATATTGAGGGGGACTTGGTTGTAACCTGAGAAAAGCTCTAATAGGGATAATAGTTAATATATTAAAAAGTCTTTTAAAAACTTATCTACTAAGGTAGTAAAGCTATATCTCAAATTGTAATACTATTTAACTTTATTACTAAGTTAATTAGTTTTATATTAAAGTTGTTCTTATATATAAGAAAAGAAGTATTATATTAGGGTATATAACTTTCTTCTAGGATTCCCTTATTAAGTTTATTCTTTAAGATAGTAATAATATCCCTTTTTAATTCCCTTAGAATAGGGATTCCCTTTATTTATTAGGCTTTATGAGGTATAGTTTAAACTGTTTGAAAAGGGGTAATAGAAGGGTGGATAGAGCTATAGTAATTAAACTCCTAAGCTAAAGCGTTTTCCCTTATATTTAGCATTATAGTAAGGAGCTTCTTTTTATTTAGTAATAAATAGTTAATAGTTTTAAGTACTACTTCTAGTTAAGCTTTTATAAGTTGTGATCTAGCTTTAATTATTAAAAGCTTTAGTATATATAAGCCTGTAAATAGGGTATTTAGGTCTATAACTATAATCTTCTTAGCTCTTACCTATACCTTTAGTGTCCACTATAGGTCTCTATTTAGTATTAAGCTATCTAATATAGTATTATCTACTAGTTAAACCTTCTTATCCTTCATCTTATATAGAGTACTAATATCTTCTGTATCTTCTGTGGGTTGGGTTATTACTTTATCTACTTTAGAAGAGGTAGAAGGGTTGCTACTAAGCAGGATAGTTTCTATTGAGGTAATAGTTCTAAGTCCATACCGATAAAGTCCTTTATGCTTTTCCCTCTATTTTACTTTCTTACTTACCTTCTTTATAGGTGTATAAATATAGTGTTTGCAATTAGGGCTATAGTCTCTATATCCTCTTATACGTCTAGTGCTTATTATAACATTATAGATAATATCTAATTTATAGGTACCTTTTTATTGGATTAGAATCTCTATAATCTTATTAAAGATAGTACTAAATTCTTTAAAAACTATAATAACCTCTTTACTTAGTCGTAGTTATTATTATATATCTTCTAGTATATTATTGGGATTAACTATTTATTATATTGCTTTAATATCTTTATAAGCTCTTATAGAATCTAGTATTATATCTAGCCCTTTTTTTATTTTCTATTTCGTTCTTCTTAGATTTCCCCATAAACTCCAAGCCTACTACTATAATAGGTCTTTTAGTAATAGCGTCTAGGTTTTTAATTAAAGGGATAACTAAGGGAATATAAAGGCGCATTAGCGCTAGGATAAAGTAAATTAATATATTTTAGTAATAATCTCTAGAAAGTGAGTATTAAGTCTCTAGTATAAAAAGATAGTAGGATGTTAATCTTAATATTCCCAGACTAAAGGACTCTAACTATCTAGTTCTGCGCGTAGTCCAAGGTTATTCTAGTCTTCAGGATAAAAGGGGCCCTAAGTATAAGATCCTTATTATAGGAGTTCTTCGGGAACACGAAGAAGCTAACATCTTAGATTACGCTATTACCAATATGGACGTCATCCATAATTACACCTACAAATTAAGTCCTTTATTCTTTATTAGTAATCCCCCTTATACCTATATTAGTCTTAATTATATTATCCTATGGACCTAGTTATTAAATATAACCTTTACTAATAAGGTTAATACCTAAGCTACTATTTATAATACCTCTAATTAGGAAATTCCTAGACCTATATAAAGTAATTATAATCTACTAATAGGTTATAATAAAATTAAGAACTATAATCCATCTTAGTAGTGAAAGTAGTTTAGTATCCTACTCTTCTATAATGGCATTTATTCTAAAGATAGGATTAATAGTTTAGATATTAAAGTCTATATACTTAGTCTATAAATACTTACTTAAAGCCTTAATAATAGTTATAAATAAGGTGAGCTCCTTTATAGAGGCTCTATCCTTATTCTAATAATTTATCTATTCTTACAATTCTTTACTACTAGATTCTATCTTATTAAACTAGTTAATAAGTAACATATCTACTAGAATGAAGACCTTATAGGTCTTTAAGGTATATCTATCTTTATATTTATGGATTATAGCTTTAGTAGCGTTATAAATAATCTTGTCCTAATTGGGCTGGTCTTTACGCAGAAAGGCTTTAGGAACTACAACCTTCCTATTTAACCTCTTGCTATATAGCTCTATAGCAAGCGCGCAGCTATTTTAAGTATTAGTATCTTTAATCAAGGGCTTATCTTCTATCTCCTCTATCTCAGCAGGAACTTAGTCTTCGGCTAGCTCTTCAGTAATATCTAGAAGGGCAACATTATTATCTTTATTATTAAATAGTTCTTTAACTCTATTAGTAATGCAGATAGGAGAGTACCAAACTATTAGTAGGTCTACGAATCGCAAGGCCTATTAGATATAAATATTATAGGGTTTATTATAATAACTTAAAGGCCTTAACCTCTCTACTACTATAATATCTTCTACTAAGTTAATAAACTAGCATTTCAGCTTAAAGCTAAAGATAGTAGGATTAATCAAATTGCATAATTATATAGCTATCTTCCCTTAATTTGCAGGCCTAATAGGCTAACTAGACTACGCCCTATTATAATTAATAATACAAGCAAGTTCTTTTAGTAGATTAAGCTACTATTTTAACGCTAGCCTGCTTATTACTATAGCGCAACTTAGGTAAGACTCTTTATTAATTCGAATATAGTTAAGAATTATCTATCTACCTATTAACTTTACGTTTTAACCCTTATTAATAATACTAGTCTCAACTTTAGCTAGGGAGTTAAGGGTTCTAATATAGTAAGAAGGTACTATATAATAGCAAATCCTATTGTAGCTTGCTATAGGAGCATTAATACAGATACTAACAATATAATTAATAGCGCCACAAAACCAATAGCATCTAGTAGCCTAGAAGAAGTTATATCTTAGAGAACTATCTAAATACTAGTAGCTACCTCTACCTCTTCCTCTAAAATCTTGGCCTAACTAATAACTACCTTAATAGCCTCCTTAAAAGCCTTAATTCTAACTATACTAATAGGATTGCTACTAATATTATGTCTACAAATTATTTTATAATTATTAATTATATACTTTAGTAGCCTCTATAGCGTTTAGGTTAAAAATAATCACCTCTTAACTAGTAACCCTTCTCATAAGAGCTAAAATATCTATCTTATAGTTAGCTCTATTAATATTAAGGGTTCCAAAGTTTTCTACTAAAGAGTTAATAATAGAGCTTACTATTTAAGCTACTAAAAGCTCATTAGTCTTTATCTTTAGCCTAATTAAAATTGTCTTTAAAGGGATAAATAAGGTCATTATAGGCTTAGGTTTAATAAGGCCTAATAACTACTAAAGTTCTTATTAAGTAGTATGCTATCTAATAAGGGTATTTTCAACTACTATCTATTACTTCAAAATAACTTCAGTAAGCTTATAACCTAACTCTTAAGCTATAGCTCTTATAGCCCTCTTAGAAAAGCAATAGTAAGTAACTTAAATAAGCTTAGTATTAGTAGGATCTAGATACCCTCTCTAGATAGCACGCTAATAAAGCTAGCAAATAGTAGCAATTAAGGCTATGACTAGGGAAGGATTATTATCTTTAATATAAGGTCCTATAATAAGGTTTCTAAGGTCCTTATTTACATGCTATTAAGTCTTTAGGTCTATAAATCTAAATTAGTAAATAAGCTTCTCTTTAGCTTTAGCCTAGGCCTTAGCTTTATTAATATATAATTACACTATATCTCTATAATTAGTAGAGCTATATATATAAACTTCATTCTCTATATCTTTATTAACCTTATAGCATAGCTTAGAAGGCTCCTATACTCTATAAGGAAGTCTGAGATATTAGTTCTAATAAATCTAGGGGCTCTAGTTAAATAGGGAGTTATTATAGCAATAGTAGGGCGCTTTATAAGAATATCTATTAGGATAGTAAAGTCCTAGTTCGTATAACCCCTCTCTATCATACTAAAAGGGTTTAAGGAGGCTAGACTAGGCCCTAGGTTGAGATTCACAGGCTTATCCTTACTATCCTCAGAAGCTAGTTCTTTTAAAGCTCAAGATTGTATCTTACTAAATAAAGGGCTTAGGAACTGTTTTTTGAGCTGCTTTCCTTTACTAGAAGTAGACTTAGTGTCTGAATTGCTGGAATAAGAGGTAGATATATCGTTTATAGGTCTATAAATACTATACTAATTATATCTAAGTATTATTAAGTAGCTATTTCTTATATCTACACGAGATATTACTAGAGAGATAGATTAGTATACTTTTTTAATATCTTAAAGGTAAAGAGGATAATAGTAGGCTTTTTAAATAATAAAATATAAAGTAATACAAAAAAAGAAAGAAATATAAATAAATATAGAAAGGCCTTATAGCTTGAGTCTTACTACTTAGGTAGTAATCCCACTCTAAGTCTTAATATTCAAATTAGAAACGTTTTCCCTAGTGAGGCTTCTATCTCAAAACTCTTATTGCTAACTGTATTAAAATACTTTATAGATTAGTATACTTACTCTTAGTACTCTAAGCTATATTAAAAAGGGTTTATTAGTATTTATTTCTTAATGTAGTTAATCTCACTTTACTTATTAGCGTAGTAAGACTACTATCTCTCCTATATTAGTTTTATCTATAGCGTTTTAGCTATTTTAGCTGTAATAGACTAGTTAGAAACACTAGCAGTAGATAAGAGTAATTAAGAGAGAGAGAGGGATATGAGAGAGGAAAAAGAAAAATAGTTAGTTCCAGCCAAAATACCAAAGGAAGGGAGGATTTCAGGGTCTTCGCAATTCCTATTAACTTTTTCAAAAGAACGCACGGCTATAGTAATCCCTCTATAGGCTAATAGGTCTGCAAATCGCCAATTCTCCTCTATCTAGCTCTTATTTATATATTATATTATTATTTCTTTATATCTTTATAGCAGCTAGATATTATAATTATCAAAAAAGAAGTATATATATATTAGTATATATTATAATAGCGGGATATCTAGATATAATAAAGATACCCTACTCTTTTAGAAACCTTTAAGAGTTATAGCAAAGAGTAAAAAGATCTACCTCTAGGTACTATTAAGAAGAGCAAGAGCCTAGTGGGGACTATAAAAATAGCAAATAATATAATACTACCCACAGAAGGATAGGAATAACAAAAGTAGGCTTAAAAGATGCGTACAGCGATTCGCAGATCTAATTAGAAAGATTGGGAAGAATTAGGCTTAAAATAGAAGAGATATTGCAGGAAATCATATATAGGATTATTAAGGTATGAGCCTCTTGAGGCTGAAAAAACTATGGATCGTGGTTGTAGGAAGCGTGAAGAGTTCTCCTCCTCCCTCCGCATCGCAGTCTTCTGCTTTTAGACCCCATTAAGAGTGGGCCTGTGGCTCTGCTGACTGAGCAGCCAAACCAACCTGTCCCATCCCACTACATTCTGCTCTCTTTTAGGCGCAAGCTTAGCTATATTATCTTGAGCGCGCTCCTTCCCCTTTAGTAATCTTAGCTCGCTCTTAGCAGGCTTTATCTTTCAGAACGGAGTTAAAGGTCCAGCCTTAAGGGAGAGGAATAAGTCGCTATAGTAGCCTTAAGGACTCTATATATCACTTAAGTCATATAGCTAATCTTAGGTTAAGCTAAGCATACCTTTTATCAAATAATAAATAGATATTAGGGGAAATATTTCATTAAACAGGTTCACTAGAGAATCCGGGTTCAGTTCTCCCAGCAGTAATCCATCATTATTTCCTAGAGAAACATTTTAACCTAGGGTTTACAAAGTATTTAAAAAACTCTATCTAAACCTACAATACTTCTCTAGAGCTAAAGGAAGTACCAGAAACAATTAAGTTTATATAGAGAAGTTATCTTCAGCTTATAGTTCTAACTCTTCTAGATATCCCACACTACTAGTTCTCAAGGTCTTATAACCTCCCAGCTTCTTATTATCTCCAAAAAGCAACATAAGGTCCAGTTCGCGCCCTTAGTAGCATTTAATATCAATATATCATTTACAATAGAGAGCATTAAGGCAATACTATTATCTTACAGTATTAATAAAGATCTGAGGATTATTTATCTAGGCCTTTATAACCTTAGCTTAAAGCTGATAAGTAACTATATAGGTATCTCTATATATATCAGCTTTTTAGATTCAACCTCAATAGTTTATTAAATATCTTTTAAAGTTTTCCCTTACAATAGCAGCAATCATTACATTAACAACTAGCTCTAGCGTATATATTCAGTCGGGGTCAGCAACACATAGAATTTCTTAGGGTATTTCTTAACTATAGCTAAGAAGTTAGTAATAGCTATATATTTAATAGTCTTAGGGAGATTAAGAGCAAGAGCTTTCTTAATCTCTTAATTAGTTATTTATTAAGCCATTTCACTTAAGAGATTGAATATCTCTTAAGATATTCCTAGTTAAGAGAAAAAGTCGTTACTAGTTAAAAGAGAAATTTGTCCCAATTAAGAAATAAGCCTAGTCCCAGTAAAGAGATAAGTTTATTCTTAATTAAGAGAGTTAATTAATAGAGTTAGCTTTCTTTATAGAGTTAATTATCTTCCTCTGAATAAGAGTAATAGCAAATTATAACTAGTTAAAGTTATACTACTATTTAATATAGTCCACTATAATAAGGATAAAATAGATAAAAAGAATAAATTACTCTTCAAGGTCTCTTTCTTAGACGCATTAGTTCTACTTCAACGCTTAACGCGCTAGTCGCATTAAGGGCAATAGTATATTACTAATATTTATCACATTAGAGGCGATAAACGTTCAAGGCAATAAACGTTCAAGGCGATAAATATTTAAGTCGATAAGTATATTACTAACGTTTATCGCATTAAAGGCAATAAATATACTACTAACGTTCATCACATTAAGCACGGTGAGCGCAATTAGCGCGCTGAGGGCGTTAGGTGCGTTGAAGGATATTAGCGCCTTGAAGGCGCTGAAGGTGCTCAAGGGGCTGAAGGTGCTCAAGGGGCTGAAGGTGCTCAAGGCGCTGAACGTGCTCAACGTCTTCAGCGCGTACGCATTATCTATAATATTAGCTATTTAGATTCTCTTTAGTAGTTAATAAGGGCTCTCTATATTTATTCTTTTATAGTAATTTATAAAGTATTAATAGGAGTATTTTAGCTCTAAATAAGCCTATTTAAGTTCGATCTAAATGCTCATTACTCTATAGTTTCTATTTATAATATTAGTAGATAATTACTTTCTTATCAGTGCTGATAGTATAGTATTAGTACGATTTATATATTGTATAGGAAAATATATAGGTTATTATTCATTATAGTAGCCCTTCTAAGTACTTAGTAATATATAAAGTATATTTAATATGTATTTAATTCTAACTATTATAAATTATATATCAGAGGTAAGTATAAATATTCATAATTAGTTTAAGTACTCCTTTTGTATTTTAATAGAGGGAAGTACTTTCTTCAAAGTTAAAATTAAAGTTACTTAGACTCAGAACCTTTAGTCATGATTAATTATATAGTAGTAAGAGTATTTATTAAGGCTAATACTTATCTAGCTCTCAGAGTATTAAGGTAGTTCTTCTTATATTTCAGCCAAATTCTCTTTTTTTCTTACCTAATAAATTAATTTAATTTAGCTTCTATAAGTTTACTTAGTTATCTATTAATCTTATTCTCTCTATTTAGTAGAGAAAGTTTATATCCTAACTATGATTCTATCATTAAGTTTAGCTTAACTTCTGATTTTAGGAATTTAATGCGTCCCATCTAGCGGGGGCGCTCCTGGTTGCGCTCCGGGTTTATATCGTTCGCTTCGTTGTTGGTTACACTGTTTCAAAGGTCTGCACCACTATTGACTTCACACGAATATCTCACGAAGATTGTATGCTGTGCATGGGGTTTTTACGGATGCGATTCCACTCACTAGATAAACTGAAGAATACAAAGTCTCCGATTTCATGCTCTAGTCAGGTTAAGAAAAGGCTGCTGACTTTCATTCGCGTACAAAGCTCCCGCATGCATGCAGCATACGAATCCTTTCCGATCAAGTTTGAGTTTAGGATATATCTTAGATTTGGGAAACCCAATACGGGATACTGAGTTGAGCCGGCGAGACCTCATTGGACGAAATCCTCGTTCACGCGGATCAGGTTATGTATACAATGACTGTGCCCGAGATGGCTAGTATGTCGAATTCATGAAATATCTGTAGTCTTAGAGATCTGTTGCACCTGTGCAACCGACATTGAAGGGCAGAACGCCTAGCATCGTTATTTCTACGACGCATTTCATGTAACGATGAACCTGTTCTGGAGTGCTTGGGACGACTCTTCTGAGAACACTTGACGTTATAAAGACGTATAGCACTCTTCAAATATAGGCGGCATTTTCAGTCGGTATATCCCGACCTCTTGGGGCGATACTAAAGTGCCGTCCTATGGCAAGTCTAAAGAATTATTGTTCTGGTTCCAATAGCGACACTGCTCAGACTCGTTGACAAGCCAGATGCTTATCCGTGCGACTTCCTTCCCTTAAGCACAGGGAACGTCTGGCAGCACATCCATGATGAGAGAGGTTCTGGGGCAGGTGATTCTACCCAATGTTGCACCTCAAGATTCGACGCGTCATTGTCGGGGCCGTTCTCGTTGCCGAGCTAGCTGAGAAGGCCAGGAGAGAGTTTTATCTCTGCTGGGCATATCGCTTGAGGTTTCAATTAGTCGCCTAGACTCGCCGACATGAGACCGAATTCTCTTCTAAACATGTCACTTTAGGAGCCGTGGTTAAAGACTTTGACGACTGCTCTCAAGGTGGACCACGACTTGGTCCGTCGGGACTCGGCCCTGCGTTCCGCGCAAAGTGGATCGTGGAGAGCCCGGGGTTCTTGCCGAGCTTCTCACTGGTATCACATCCGGACTTCAGCCGCGAATCTTGGCTGTTCGGTCTCGTACGCGGCACCCGAACAAAATGGTCTCAGTGGGTTAAGGAGTGCAGCTGTCGTGCACGATCTAGTTGTCCTGCAGCCGTAGATTTCGACAAGCATCTATTAACGAAGGCTTTCTCGATCGAAAGCCACCTTTACCTGTCGCCTCATCGACAGTTATGTGCTATGGCCATCGAGTTTTCGACGAGTTCCATGACCCTCGTAGCCATTAGATAGCTTCCCGGAGTTTTTGACAATCGGCAGCTGACCAGCTCAATCATCAGTGTCATGGCTTAGTCTTCTAATTACGTCCTTGGCGCCGAGTGGCTTGGTGTTCCTCATTCGGTTTAAAGCCGCATAAGTGGGGCAGTTGCAACCAGGAGTTCTCAGGAGCATCGTCACCGACAAATGCCGTGGACTTTCGGCGAGCTTTTATTTCTCGTCGACAACCTCATAGCTGTGTCGACAGAAGACCTCTTGTTTACTTATATTTGGCTGTACCTTCGTTAGTGTACTAGTGTGAACCAGTAACGAGCTGCATTTTCTTCGCCTTAGCCAGATGTTCTGGAACTCTCGTATGGCTCGGACTAATGTCTAATGTCTTCCAAGGCGGCAACGCATCTACAGTCCGCACCCCTGTAAATAGATGATCCTCAAATGCCATATCGCCCTCCAAATGCATACGCATGTTGTGCCCATGTTATTTTATATGGGCGAAACACCATGAACTACATATTTATATAATTAATATACCCTCCTATATTATTTAGTATGAGGGTGTAGGCTAGGGAAGTTTAGTTATATCATAGGACTATATAAGGGGTTAGCCATGGGTATTCCGCTGCTTCCTACTACCTACCTATACTCCTACTATATACCTATGCTCCTGGTATATGCCTATATTTCTACTACACGCTTATCCTCCTACTATATGCCTACTCTCCTATTATAATAGTTAATTAGAACCTTTTTAGATTCTTATAGTTAAGAGAATTAGGCGGTCTTTTATACATATTTAGAGTTCTTAGCTTATATAGTAGTATAGGTGAAGAATTGAAATCTACTATTATTCTAAAGTATGCACTTTTCCCTCGAAATGCATGCGGGTGGGCTGCCCGAGTCTGATACATTTACAGGGGTGCGGACTGTACATAGGTATTGCGCTTCCAGCTGCCTTTCGATGCTTCGCCAAGGTAAAGAGCCTGCGGGCCCCGGTCTGTTGTATGGAGACTCCACCTCCCAGGATCCACAACCAAGGTAAGAGACACCACTCGGCGCTGTCGCTGTGCCAGTCCCTCGGCCATTGAATCACATGGTTCAATACTCCAGAATATTTTTCGATGGTTGTGGAATGTCTGGGGTTTGCTGGATCCTCTGGGGCTGGGCTGCCCCGTTCAGGTTCAGGGAACCCGCTCGCTGGTTCAACTCTGACGACATGGAGAGCGAAAGTGGTACGGTTTCCTCGATTTGGGTTTTGTTTTGTATAGACTTGTATTTCTTATTTGAAGCCTCCTTGTGCTCTTCTATCCTACATTGTCTCGGAATTCATCGACGTCCTTTCTCCTTCTTCCAAACAGAACCTATCGACACCACTGAAGCAACGTAGTCATGAAGGTCGAGGCGAAGCAACCTTCCGCCGGGGAAGCTAAAGCCGTTGGCCATGAGCTAGCGAGTGTTCTACCAAATGACGGGCTACCTTGGTGGAAGAAGAGGCACCTAATCAAGCTCAATTTCTGCATTGTATCTTTCATGCTATTTTCCAGCTCCAACGGGTTTGACGGCTCCGTTATGAACGGCTTCCTAGCCTTGCCACAGTGGAAGAACTTTATGGACAACCCAACAGGAGCATGGCTTGGCTTCATCAATGCAACGTACTCACTAGGCGCTGTCATTGGGTTCCCTCTGACGGCCATATTGTGCAACCGATGGGGTCGAAAGATCGGCCTTTGGCTGAGCGTTCTCATTTCTTTGGCAGGCACTGCTCTACAGACAGCAGCTCTCAATCAGGCCTCTTTCATCGTCGCTCGATTTCTGATGGGCGTCTCTCAGGGTCTTTCTGTTGGTGCTCCGTTGCTGATTGCCGAAAACGCGTATCCCACCCACCGTGGCATTGCATCCAGTATGGTCAGTTGCTGCGACATCCCATGCAAAACTAGATCGGACTTATAAAGGCTTACAAAGAGCAAAGTATAACACTGGTTGGTATATTGGTGCCATTGTGGCGGCTTGGGCGGTAAGATTGGCCCCCGTACCTGACGTCGGTTTTGCTGGGACTAACCTACTTTTTATAGACTTTCGGTACCAGAAACACAGAAGGAGATGCCTCATGGCGCATTCCATCGGGACTGATGGGTCTTCTTCCTCTTATGACTGTCCCGGCGCTCTTTCTGATGGACGAATCTCCCCGCTGGCTCGTGTCCATGGACCGAGCAGATGAGGCACGTACCAATCTTGCAAGGTCCCATTGTGGCGGAGAAGTCGATGCTCCCCTTGTTGCATTTGAGATGGCCGAGATCGAAGATACTCTTCGAGCTGAGAAAGAAGCCAACGACAGCACGTCCTGGGCTGATTTGTGGTCGACCCCGGGAAACCGTCGTCGTCTTTGGATCTCGGTTTCCCTTGGTATCTTTGCGCAGTGGTCAGGTAATATTCGATAAAGATCTAGAATCTGCTCTGCGGCTGACAAAACTGTTTATTAGGCAACGGTGTTGTCAGTTACTACCTCGCAATTATCTTAGAGTCTGTTGGCATCACCTCAGTGACTGACCAGACGCTTATCTCCGGTTGCCTTCAAATCTGGAACCTGATCTGGTCTTTAGCTGCTGCGGTTTGCGTCGATAGAGTTGGCCGAAAGGCTCTTTTTATGACTAGCGGCATTATCATGCTGGTGTCATACATCATCGTTACCGGTCTCTCCGGGAGCTTTGCTACTACGGGCCATAGCCCCACAGGACTTGCAGTGGTGCCCTTCCTGTTTATGTGAGTGCCCTCCATGGCTTTAAATTCCTAAAGACTCATTGGTAAACTCCCAGATATTTCCTTGGTTACGATATCGCCCTCACCCCATTAGTGGTGTCCTATCCTGTTGAGATCTGGACCTATCAGATGAGAGCTCGTGGACTTGCCATATCTCAGATGGTTTCTCTCGGCGCAATCTTTTTCAACACTTTCATCAACCCGATCGCTCTGGACGCCATACAGTGGAAATACTACTTCGTTTTCGTCGCTATCTTGGTAGCCATGTTAGTCTCGGTGTGGTTCACCTATCCCGAGACTCGAGGTCGCACACTCGAGAGCATTGCATGGCTTTTTGATGGCCAAGATGCAAATATCGGTATTGTCACCGCTGAAAACAGTAGCACGTTCAAAGGCGCAAACGAACACATCGAAGACCAACTCACAAACACCTCAGAGAGCAAGTAGAACGCCGAACAATTAAAAGGTTGTTTTCTTTTTGTGAATCTGCCCCGGTATATAAGATTCTGCAAACCTTAGCTGGCGGTCTCTCTTTCGCTTTGTTCTAAGAATTTCTTCGTTGTTGATGGATGGGCTGCCATACGAACAATTTCGGTACGGAATACCGATGGTCCTGCTTGGAGAAAGTTACCTTCGCCTTCAGATGGAACCAGACTCAGTTCATATGGCGACCACATTTGTTGGTTCCGAGAGGCCGGGTATACGTCTACCACCAGGTGGATATCTACGATGGATATATGAGGCCAGTGCTGCCAATGTTAAAGTATATAGTACATATTGTCAATCTATCATTTCTCACAAATCCTCTGCAGCTGAGAATATGGATAGAGGGACTGCCATGAGGTTATCTAGCGACGGCTCCAGAGACTCTTTGGCGAGAAAGAACTCCCGGTATTAAAAGAAGTCATCATAAATGTCACCATACAGTGGCGTGCTGTCGAACTGGGCGTATGCCGATTTGACCCGAAATCCGTCCCGGCCGATAGCCGGATTGTGGGAACCTGTATCTAGCAGAGATTTTAGTAGAGACCTTTATACCACAGAACTTACGAGAGACACACACCAATTTTCACCCAACTAACGCAAAAAAGTCCAACAATTAAGAGTCTCATACACATTATTAGCCAATTTTAAAGCTATCACAACCGAATAGCGCGTTCAATTACACCTCAACTACTTCAAACCTATCTTCATAAACCTAATAATACCTCCCAACATATCCAAGCCCTCTGCCAATAAGGCCATCACAAAGATCCAACTTAACAGTCCGAAGGATTAGATATCTTAGATTAACCAGCTTGAGGCTCGCGCCTCTCAAGTCGAAATATAGCACTATATCAATCCAAGCAAGACCAACACGCCGTCAGTTAGTAACACCATCACAAAACCGAACCTTCTAGATATAAGGCTCATCATAAGGTCCTACCCAAGCACTTATATAGCTAAATATTTAGCCCCTATAGATAAAGAGAATACTATTCGCAACTTTAAGGAGAAAGAGATAAAATTCTACAATACTATAATAACCCAATATGCAGAGGAGAAGAAGGTCTACTCCAAACACATTAAAAACGTCGCTATAATACAGAACTAGATATCTAATACTATCTATCGCTAATACCTCAAAACCTGCTGCTTAGCTAAGGAGGATATTACTACTTAGGTATCTAAGCTCTAAGCCTGAGTTAGTAGCTTAGCTATTAACTAAAAGAAGGCTGTAGTATGGAAGTATGAAGAGATCCTTATAAATAGGAAAATTCAAACTATTACTATATAAGAAGAGATTACCCTTTAGGTTAAGCGATAGAATATAGCTATCTTCAAAGACCAGGCGGCTAAGGTCCCTGAGATAGAGCAGTTAAGCCTATAGTTTAATAACTTCTATAGGATCTTAAGTAACTCTCTATTAGCTACCTAGGTTAGATGTTATTAAGCACTTATAGGCATAAAGGCAAATAAAGATAAGCTTAAGGCTAGTAATATCCTCCTAGCTACCCGTAAAGCTATCTAGCGCCTTAGGGATACTACTTTTAGAAGCAGGCCTGGGAGGGGTATATTTAGGCCTATCATCACAGAGTATAATAAAAATAACAGAAACAACAAGACCAAAGATAATAACCCCAAGCATCAGCAACGAGGAGGAGGTCATAAGCATAAAGCTAGTAGTCAAGCTAACACATATAAAAAGTCCCGCCACAACAATCAAGCTACCAGCAAGATATAGTATGCGCTCTATTACTAAAGTAGTCATACCCTCATATAATACTTCACTACCTTCCCAGAGGACCAGCCTAATTAGTTTAACCTCAATAAGAACCTTATTAATTATATACTGAAGAGGATCTAGCCTAGTAGTAATCTAATAGAAGAATTTAAGAAGGCGAAGGCGAAGGCTTATAAGATAAATTAATAACTATATAGTAGCTATAATAGTAGATACTATAGTACTATTATAGCAATTAACAAAGTTTAGTACTCCCTCTCCTCTTTAGTCCTACTTAATACTAGGGCGATAATCAATCTTCGAGGATTCTCTCACAATAACTTCATTATCACTAGGTCCTCAAGGGCTACTATTAATAGCTAGGGTTCTGTAAACCTTCACCTTTAAAGCCCTAGAGGGCTTCTAATAACCCTTCGCCTTAATAACATAGCATATTATGAATAACTAGTTACTAACCTCATATCTATATAATTACTTTCAAAGAAGGGTATCTAGTGGGATATAAAGCCTAGCAACCTAGATTAAAACTACCTTTAATAATAAGATTATATCTATATAGCATAAATATTTAATATTAACCAACAACATCTTCTTAAGTACTATCCACATAAGGGGGCGAGTATGCCTATAGGGTTTATAGTAATAGCTATAATTATAGCTATAAATCCACTACGCCTCTAGATGAGATATATAAACAGCCTCAGCGCTAAAAGTATAACTCTTTAACCATTCGCAAACTCCTTCAGGGTTCAACGTTATTATAGCATCAACATATTAGCTATTGCAGCCTAGAACCCCTATGATAGCTATATAAGGCCACATAAGGCGTTCATATTAATAATAATAAGCCTGTTGGGACTATTAAGTGCGACTCTTACGCTATAGCAAAGATAATAAGATAAGTCCGCCAAGCGCTAAGAGAGTTAGTAATAATATTAAAACCTAGCGAAAGAATTACTATTAAGTTCTATAACTATAATAAGGGATATCAAGGGTATATATTAGTAGCAATTACTTCAGATAAAGCCTCAGGTTTCACCTAGGACCTTTACCTAGCTAACTGAGTAAGTAAGTATCCGCGTTCATATCCCTCCCAATACAAGCACTTTTGCTTCCTTATATCTACGCTCTGCTATTATGATAGTTATAAGCCCAGCTCTTTCACCTCAAAAAACCCCTCTACTGCTCCTCAGCATCGTGGATATCAGTATTATAGCTTCTAGAAGCGCCCCCCTCGGCGCTCTGTCTTTGGAGCGCTGCCCCTAGGCGCGCTCTTATAACGTTTTTACTTCCTACATTATGAGGCGCGCCGCCCTTCTTTTTCTACCTGCATCGCCCCCTTTTAGCCTTTCGCACCTCAACGCTTCTCAACTGCAATTTAAGGCCTATCTCAATGCCACACGCCTGTACGCCGCCTCTCGTGGCCGGCGTGACTGAAGTGATTCGACTTATGCGCTTTGAGGGCTTTAGAGCCCTTTTTGGAGTCCGCTAAGCTTAGAAAAAGGGGCTTAGCGCTATGGTTTACGCCTATAGCGCCGGGTAACTGGGGGACACGTTATACACAGCCCATCTAGTGCACCCACGCGCAGGGGAGGAGGAGGGTATAGGTTCTAGCCTAGTATAATAAGTCTCTAGCCTTAGAGTCAGTCTTACCGCTATTTTGCGTGAGCAGCCTTCTGGCTTATTATATATATCTAGGCTAGCTACTATAGCGGAGTACTAATCACACCCTCGCGCGCAGGTAGCTAGGGCTATAGAGAAGCCCTCCAGATACAAGCAGCCCAGAATAGCTTTATAGGATTAGCAGAAATATACTCTAGCTAAAGATAGGTAGAGGAAGCCCCATAGCCTAGGTGGGCGCTAGAACTGCTTTTAAAATGCTATAGCGTAGTAAGTATATATATCTCTAGTAGACTGCTAGTAATACTAAGTAGCATATTCTAACTAGAAAGCATAATACTAACTAGCTAGTTGCTTTAGCACTCATAGAAGGATGATACTACTCTTTAAGCGGGGCTTAAGCTACTTAGCAGCCTCTTAGTAGCTATTTAGAAGCCGCTCAGCTACTACTTAGGGGTATAGAGGTTTATTTCTGGTCTTAGCTCCCCCCCCCCCCTCTTTAAGCCGCTTAGTAGCCGCTTAGGGGTGGGGAGGTCTAGCTTCAGCCCTTTTAGCTGCCCCTCTTTAAGCTGCTTTTTAGCGCTTGGGGGTGCGGACCCTTTTTAGCCCTTATAGCTACTCATAAGTCCCTTTAGGCACCTATAATGCGCAACAAGCGCATCTCTTTTATTTAGATATATAGAGGAAGAGCTATATAGTAGTCTCCTGTAGTGCGGCTAGGGGTGTGTCGCGTAGCGTGGGCCTTTGTGCACTGCTCTTTAGCACTACTAAAGGGGTATATAAACCCGCACCTTGTCCGCGTTTATATCCCTCCCAATACAAGCACTTTTGCTCCCTTATATCTACGCTCTGCTATTATAATATATTAAAAGAGGGCTTTATAGTCCTAGACCTAACCTATCCTTAAGTATATAGTAGAAAAGCTTTTATAATAACTTTAGATACCTAACTTTATTAAAACTATTATTATCAACTAGCTATAAGAACCCAAGTTAGCTACCTTATTAGTTATACTACCTCAAATAGCTATAGGATTTAGAACCCTCTAAAAGGAGAAGTTATTACTACTTAAAATATAGGTTTTAATAAAGAAGTTATTTTTAAAAGCTAAATACATAACACCCGCTATAATAACTTTAAGAATATAACTCTAGAAGAGATATAAGAGCACTACGCTACGCTCCTTAACTAGAATACCTCAATTAGAAGCACCTAGTCTATTACAAACCTAAATAATAAGTCTTAACCTACTAAGGGCGATAATAACTAAATAGATAGTGAAGTGTCTGCATTAGAGCTAGTATATAGCTATTCTTAAGTAAAATTTGCTCTACTTCTAACTCCCCCACATTCCCTAGCAATAACCTTCTTCTAAGTCCTTAAGGAGAGCATTTACGCTAACCTCAACGTGAGGGGGCGTGACCCAGTAGTTTCGGGTGCTAACCCAAATCTAGGAGACTTCCATTCAAAGGTCAGAGTCACCACGAGGACTTCATATAAGGCGGTCTTCCTAGGCCATACTAATACATAAAATCCTCTTCACATAAGAGCAAAACCCAGCGAAATTAAGTTGGTATTATTAAGCGGAGGTATTTATAGGCTCTTAACATAGTCTAATTAACCCATTAATTATTTAGCAAGCAGGTTCAGATCTAACCTTACTCGGGATATCATAACAAGGCTACTATACTCAGCCCTAAAAGTAATAACTTTAGAGATAAATCCAAAGTAGTAAAATACCTACTAGATGTTATTACTATAGTTATTCTCATTATATATCAAGCTATAAAATCACCTTATAGGAGCTAGGTTTATTTAGGCTGAAGAGAGTTATCTCTAAAGCTACTAAATATCTCAGTTTTAGCTAACTATATCACAAAAGATAGCAAAAAGCTACAAAATCCTTAGTTACTACTAGGTATATACCTATAAGCTTATTAAGTATAGCAAACTATTAAAGATAAAGGCATAACTTATAGTATAAGGCAATTAATAGCCTCATAACCTTTATAATACCTATAACACTATATTAGCTAGAATATTATTTAGAACCCTTATTACTATTACTACTTAATTTAATATAGATCTAATTCAATATAACGCTATTAATACCTTTATATATACTAACCTTAATAAAGAAGTCTATATAGAGATACTATTTAGATATTAAGAGTCTAGAAGAGTCTTTAAGCTATTAAAGGCTCTATATAGGCTTTGCAGATCCCCTTTTTATAGCAACATCACCTCAAAAAGAGTCTAAATAAACTTAGTTTTAAGTAGATACCTAGTAAAAACTGCTATTAGCGCTATAGTAAGATCTTATTCTTCTTTTATATTAATGACTGTATTATAGCGTATCCCCTAGAAGATCACGAACATACCAGCTCACTGATTAGATAACTACAGATATAATATTATCTCGAGGGTAGCTAAAGCCTATATTAGTTCCTAGGGATCGAAGTCCTTTAAGATTAACCAAACGAGAAGTTATAGCTATTGCAGTTGGTATTTATAGACAAGTTTATAAAACTACTAAAAGAAGAGGACTACGTTGATACTAACTTATAATATAATACCCCAATAGCTGCAGAGGAGTTACTACTATATAAATAGCAAGCAACGCCTCAAGAGATTTAGCTATATTAATAAAAGGTCGGATTGCTACTATATACTGCTGTGATAACTAGACCCAATATCGCTTTTGCTATTAACTGCCTTATGAGATTTAACTAAAACCCTAGCGTAAAATATTACTAAGCTGCTAATTAAGTTATGTAATACCTACTAATAGAGCTCTATCTTAGGTATAGAGTTAAGAATATTAACGGGTTAGAGGTAGCTTTAGACGCTAGCTTTACTAATAACTTAATAGACTAAAAGAGTTCTCAAGCCTTTGCAATAAAGCTGTTCAGAGGAATAATAGCTTAGAGAGCTAACAAATAACGTACAATAATAACTTCAACTACAGAAGCAGAAACTTTAGCCCTCTCGCAGGCTACAAAGAAAGAGCTACTCACAAGCCAGCTAATAACCGCTTTATAAGTAAACCTCCCTCTTAGAGGAGACCCTTCTTACGCGTTAATCAGCCTCACAATCAAGCTCACAATAGCCTCAAGGTAGTTATCTAATACGATAATACCCAAACAATATAACTAGTAACCCAAGAGATCATTCAACTATAAACCAAGTTACACTACATAGATATTCATAATTATTAGCTATAAACAAGAGGTTTAGGATAACTATATCGAGGTTATTTATACCCGCTCAACCGAGATAATAGCAGATGGAATAATAAAGACCCTACCTACTAGCAACTTAACCTCGCAGATAAGAGCAACCTTCTCACAAATAACAGGCATACTAAATTAGAGGCTAAGATAGCTCTATAAACGGCATCACTCTTTCCTACCTACTAGGAGGTTTTAGTAAGCATAACGGAAGCAATCTAAAGCAATAGAAATACTCTTAAATAGGCTATATAAAAAAGGGCCTACACCTAGGGGATTTAAGATTTACAAAAGTAGCAGTTTTAGCTATTTTAGCCAGTTTATTTATTAGGCACTAACCTGAGGGGGCGTGTCAAACTAGGCGTATGCCGATTTAACATAAAATCCGTTCCAACTAATAGCCAGATTATAGGTACCTACATCGAGCAGAGGTTTTAGTACAGACCTTTATACCACAGAACTTACGAGAGACACACACCAATTTTTACCTAATTAACGCAAAAAGTCCGACGCATATAGTCACTGCCACGTGTCACTATACCGTGGCGCACAGTCACTACTACGTAGCATACCGTCACTATTACGTAGCGTCTACCGCCTATGCATAAAACTAGTAAAATAGGATATAAGAATGTAAGACTTTTACTTCTTTTATACTTAGACCTACCTCTTATTATTATTCTCTATTGTATTATTTCTATTTACTACTTTTGTATTAAATCTTATATTACCTCCTTGGTATTACTATAGATATATTAAATGAGATACTAATATCTAGTAATATATCTTCTAGATTCTTTTCTAGATCCTAAACCTTATTAAGTTCCTTTACTCTTTAGTAGCTTTAACCTATATTTAATTTATAATAGAAGCTTATAAGAAGAATATATATAATATATATGAGGATAAGGGCTTAGGCTTAAGCTTAGAGAACTCTATGACTATAGACTAGCTGATATCTACTACTAGGTTATCCTTTCCTTCACCTTATTCTATAAGGGTATAATAGAATAATGTCTCCTATATTGTAATTTTTATAAATTAATCCTAATATAACTTAGTGATCAATAGCTTTAGCTAGGTATTTCTTTATTATATAATAGTATTAGGTAACCTCTATTAAGAGATCAATTAAATACTTTATATTCTATAGGTGTCTTATGATATTAGCTAGCTTAATAAGCTACTTAATATTAATGAATAGAATATTAGTATATACTTACTAAGAGAGACTATTAGTAGTATGATAAGGGGGTCGTTTTACTATTATAGATCTAGTACTCTCTATACCGCTTATAGTAACCTTCGCCCTAAAGAGATCTAAATTTATAATACTAGATAACTTACCTTTATAGCTACACTATAACTAAATACTCCCCCTCTACTAAAATAGCTACCTTAGGAACCTAGAGCAATAATAAAAGTAGAGACTTAGATATCTCTTAGAGTATTAATAAAACCCCTAACTAAATATTAATTTTTATAATATTGATATATCTTACTAACTCCTTATATTCCTCATAAATAGTACCTATACTAATTTGATTAGAAATACTACTACTATAATAGCTCCTCTAGGCTTAGAAGTAAGAAGAGGAAGTATTACTATATTAGCCTACTTAAAGTAGGGTCCTCCTAGTAGTAGCTTATGAATATCTAGAGTTTCTTAGTAGCTCTTTTATCTCTAGTACCTTAATATATCTCTAGTAAAATTATTAACCTCTACTAGAGCTTTTTTGACCTCTTTATAGGGGTTCTCACCCTAGTAATTATATAGAGCTTTATTATTTAAGTATAGTAAGCTCTAGTACTTTTCTAGCTCTAGATATCTATGGAACTATGGAGTATTCTAGCTTAACACCCCCTCTTTAAAGTATATTTAAAAGCTAGTCTTTTATAACTATAGAGTTATATATTATTGTAAAGTAGATATCTAGCTCTCCTACTTTTTCACCTTAGCTAAGATTCATAACTACTATATAGCTATTACTTCTTAATAGAAACCCCTACTCTAGAGCTCTAGTCTCTCCTAATAGATTTATATCCTTATAAATATAAGATAGTAATACTACTAGTCTAATACGCTATCTATATTATATAATTCTATTTAATACAAGTTAATTTATATTATATTAGAGGCTTAAGATTAGCTCTAAGAGAGCTAATTTACGTTTAATGAAATTAATAGTAATAATAATATCTACTAATATACTTAAGATGTCTTTAAGTATATAAGGGTATAGAGATTTATTACTCCCTAGTAGCTACTTATAACTTTTTATTAATTCCTTAACTTAGAACTTATTATGGGCTAGGCTGCGCCCCAATCCTAGCTACTAGGGCTACGCTACTTCTGGTACTAATAGGAGGGCGGTCCCGCCGCACAACCGCACAAAACCTGCATGAAGTGCGCGCATATCGCGCACTTAGACTCTCCCCTCCTTAGTTTAGATTCTTATAATTTAAGGCACCCCTTTATTAAATAAATATAGGCCCCGCCTCTTATATATCTATACTTAAGGCTTTTACCTAGCGCCTCGCTAATTATACTGCGTAATAGAAGGGGATAGGTTAGCAGGCAACGCGCTAGAAACTATGGCGCCTATAATGAATTTCGCAGAAGTTCTAACTGCAATATATAATAAAGTAACAAGTCTTAAGTAATATATATAGGTAGTAGAAGATAGCGCCTCAACATACCTATTAACTCCTAATGCGGATAACTTAGGCGGACTTATAGCAGCGGAGGCAGCTATTACATCTAAGCTAGCAGCTGCAGCCGCGCTAGAGCTAGCAGCCCTTTGCTATAAGCCCCTCCCGGACCCCCCTAAGTTCTTAGGGCGGCGCGAAGAGTACTTAGCCTAGGCTATATAGATATATAATAAACTTATATTAGATTGGTAATTTTTTAGAAGCAAGTAGGAGATTTACATTTGATTTATGCTTACTTAGGTAATACCCCGCAGAAGGTTATATAGACGTTCTATAAGTAAGGCGGCCTAAATAGGGCGTATAGCCCGGGCGATTTTATATATTACCTAGACTAGTTATATTTAGACCCTAACGCTGCGCAGCGCGCGATGGGGTAGCTATTTAACCTATAAATAAGGAAGAATAAGAATTTTACTGCCTTTCTTATTAGTGCAGGCTGGGAGCGTAACCTAGGCAGAGAGTATATAAATCGACTTTCTATAGAGATTACTATTATAAAAGCTTACTAACTAACTTATAACTAGAGATACCTTAGTTAGTTATAGCTAATATACGTAAGAATATTCGGATATTATATGCGCCGAGCGGGCGCCAAGCAGAGACCGAGCGCATAAGTCATGTATACGCGCATCTTAGAAGAGCCTTCCGCACGCATCTAGCGGAGGACGCCAAGTTGTACTCTTGATACCTCAATACACCTACCTTTTGCACGCGCTACTTATCCTTCCCTGATCTAGGCCTTTAGCTACTATACTCTCATAATAGGTTACTATTATTTAGGATATTGCGTAGAAGCAGGAAGACTTTAACCATATAAAGACTGCTATTAACTAGGCTTAACCCCATACCTACTCCTCGCGAGTTAATAGTAATAGTAATACTTATATAATAAGCTTAGTGCGGGCTATAAAAGAGTTAAAGAACCCTAAGTGATTTGAGGATCGCTACTGCTGCTTTAAGTATAATAAGGTTAGCTATTTAAAAAGGAAAGGCTCCTAGCGTAAGGCTAGCAGCATGCGCGCAGCAAAGACGAGCAATAGTGAGGATAATATAACTACTAGTAATACCTTACATAAGTTAGATAATTACTTAGGAAAAGGATAACTCTACCATAAATTTAGATAGTAGAGTAAATAGAGGAGGAATAAGCAGACTGAGAGGTATTGAGGAAAAAGCATGGGATAAGCGAATCTTTAGTTACTCTGATAGTTAGAATTAATATAAAATACCCTACTTACGGTCTTATAGATACTAGTTATAATATTTATGCCCTTATGGATTATAACTTTGCCTACTAACTTAAGTTACTATATATTAATTTCTAGAAGCAGTAATTACGTAGTTTTGCTAATAATGCGGAACATATGTTACGGTCAGCTATCCGACAGTAGGGTTCTGCTAACAGAAGCTGAGGGATAACGCTAGGTTGATAGTATGGTCTTGCTGTGCTATGTTGCTGAATGAATCCTGGGGGTTCAAGGAGTATGGTAATTAGTTGTAGTCCTCATAAGGGGGTTGCAGTATAAGATGAGGCTGAGAGTACCTATTAGGGTAATTATGAAGTTGATTGCTGAAGAGCTATGGAAGTCTGTTCTTAGGATTCCTAAGTCTATACTATATACAAGTCCTAAATAGTCCCTAGTCCGCTATTGGGTAATTACCTCTATGTATCTATGATTGCAATTAGTTAGTAAGGCTAACTGATTACTAAGTGCTCCCTTCTGCACTCTACTAATTATTCCTTATCTTATTATTATATGACTTATATTATAGTTCTTCTATTCTGTGGGCCTCCCTGGTGTTCCTGTGATTCTGTAATATAAATGTTCTGCTCTAGCCGTCTAACGCCTAGGTGGGTTGGTTGGCTATTATCCTTATATAATGGGTTGTAATATTAGGTCTCCCTTCTAAAGGGTTTATCCTTAAGACCTAATATAAGTAGGTTATTAGTCCTAGGTTGGGGATCTATTAATTATGCTCCCTAGTTTTCCTATAGTGCTAATACTATATTAGGTTATATTTATTAATTAAATTTAATTTCTGCCTCTACTCTTTATCATTATAACTATGCGCTTTGTATTGCTGAGTCTGATATTGTTATTGATATGCTTTGTTTATATTGTTATTTATTAGGGAAGCGTTATAAGCTTCTCCCCAGAGGTGAAGTTTATAGTAAGTATACTTATTTGGGGCGCTTATATAATGCGGCGGCTAATGCGGTTTATACTTATATATATTAATACTATACTAGTGTTTCTTATTTTGCTGACTTATTTTCTAGTTAACTAATTAATAGATGAGGCTGCTCGTTTAGAGGATGCTGAAGTAGTAGAGGAGGAGGTGTTATATAAAAAGGCTGCTGCCTTATGTGCTGCGCAGGCTGAGTAAGATAAGTCTATAGCGCGGCTGGATTATTTGAGAAGGCAAAAGAGGATAGTTTTTTATAAGGGTTGTGAAGTTACTAAGGAGGAACTAGTAGTTTCTCCCGTACTAGAGGCTTAGTCTATAGGTAGTTTTAGTGTAGTAGATTTAGATATAGTCTTAGGGGATTAGAATCCCAGCACCCCAAACTTTTTATTAGGTGAGGTATCCTAGTTTACTAGTATCCCTAGTTATATAAATAGGTTAGAGTCTTGTGGCTAGTCTTATTATAGTAGTCTAACTATTAGTTGGGGTTAAATAGTGTTGGTTTCACACGGGTGGGTGATAGTACGCGCGCGTAGCCTTAATACGTATTGTTCGTATTGAAGCTATTCTGTAGTGCGAGTGTGTGTGTATAAGTCTAAGATATGAATGGCTACGTGGGCAGTGGTGTTGTGCTATATTGGGCCTGCGAATACGGTCACGTGACGTACGCACGTACGTATGATATTGTATCTCGCAGAGTGCCTATCCTGCTACTCCATAGGTTACGGGGTTATTGCGACAAATAGATTAGGCTTTATTTTTGTATGTTCCCTTAGGTGCGGGTGGTATTTGTGGTTTATTTGTTATTTACTATTCCTAATATGTGCGGAGTTATTCTTGCGCGTGTTTGAGATTTATAGTTAGTTCCTATATGTTATTCTTCTATCTATATCCTTTCTATTCAATAAGGTATTAGGTTTTATTCTTATTTTTGATATAGTTAATAATTTATTTAATTTCATATTCTGGTTTTTTAATTCTATAATAATGAGGTTATTTGTTTTTAATCCTTATAGTGCTCGTTTGAGAAGTGAAATATAAAAGATTAGATAGCATTTTAGTATCTAGTAGTGAGAGTTTGTAGCTACCGTCTAATAATTTTTTTTAATTTAAAATAGTCTAAGTTTTTTGCAGTCTAATTTATTGCTTAGTTGTTTGGTTTCAATATTTTATTAGGTGAGCTAGATAGTATCTCCCTTCTTCAGAGTTGGTCCCTTAACTCTTTTCTTGTCGGCGTATTTACGCATGCGTTTGCATATAAATTTGAGGTCCTTGGGGAGTTCCCGCTGAAATGTTTGAATTTTCTTAATATTTACTACAGCTTTGAGTGCTGCTAGTCCCTATTGTGGTTCTCTATATGCGGTGGGGTTAAATCTATAGTTAGGTTAGAAGGGTGAATTCTTTTACTTTCTCCTACTGCGCTATTATAGGCGAATTGGGCTATTAGTAGTAGTAATATCTAATTATCTTATTTATAATTAATATAATAGTGTAGGTAGATCTTAAGGATTTAGTTAATTTATTTGGTCTGTCTATTGGTTTGTGGATAGAAGGCGGTTAAGAGTTTATAATTAGATCTAAGCTATGAGATTAGGGATCTCTAGAACTTTGAAGTAAATAGTTTATCTCTATCCGATATAATTTCTATTAGTATGCTATATTAGCTAATAATAGGTTTTAGAAATATATAACTAAGGTCTTCTGCAGTACTTAATTCTATATATGGGATGAAGTAGGCGTATTTAGTAAGTTAATTTATAATAACTAAAATACTATTATACTTAGTATTAGTTATTAGTTCTTTCAACTTTAGTAATTTAATAATAAAGTCTAGAGATATAGATTACTATGCTCGTTTAGTATTAATAGTAGTTAGACTATTCTATAGGGTTGATATTAACTAGGTTTGCTTTTAGCGCAGACTTTATAGTTTTTAATAGTATTTACTACTTCTTATTATATAGTAGTCTTATTATAGTATTATTGGATGCGTTTCTATGTCTTAGTAACGCCTTAGTATCTATATGCTAGTGCTAAGTATACCTCCCTAATAGTTCTAGGGGTTATCTATCTAGTTAAGCTAGTACTAATCTTTCTAGCTATTATTAAGAGTCTTATTGCTAGCATAAGGTTTCTATTCTTATTTTATTTTAAGATAACTTAAGGGTCTTCTAGTACTAGGATACTATAGTCTAGTTAGTAGCTAAGAGCATTAGCTCTGCTATTCTTATTCCCTTTCTTATAATTAATCTCAAAATTAACTTTAAATAAGAATTCTAAATATCTGATTTGTTATTTATTAAGTACTTTCAAGGTTATAAAACAAGAAAGAATCTTATAGTTTATATATACCTTAACTAAGTATTTTATTCCTAAAAGTTATAATCTCTATTCTTTCAATACTTGAATAATTACTATGAGTTCCTTATTATATATCTAGTAATTAAGTCTTGGTATACTAAACACGTTTAATATAAAAGCACCTAGTTATAGCTAATTATTATTATCTTATTATCTAAGTTATATACCTATAGTAAAATCTGAGGCATTGGTTTCTAATTCAAATAGTTTATTAGAATTAGGGAAAATAGAATAATATCTTCTTTTATTTATTACTTAATTCTCTCGAAGTTATTTTAGTATTCTCTAGTCTATTAGAATATATTATCTTTCTGGGTTAAGTCTTGGAGTTATGAGCTTATCGCAGCGTAGTTTCTAATGAATCTTCAGTAAAAGTTAATAAATCTGAAAAATAATTATGTATCCTTAATATAAATAGGTATAGGCCAGTTATAAACTACCTTAATCTTATCTTTAGATATTTAGATAATTCCTAAAGTAATAGTAAATCTGTGGAATTTAACTTCTTTTTATTAGAATTTACTTTTAGCTAGCTTAACTAAAAGTTTCACTTTTTATAGTCTTTAAAGTACTTTATATATATGCTTCTTATATTCTTCCAATATTTTAGAGAAAATAAGAATATTATTAAGATATACTACAACAAACTTATTAAGGCATTATCAGAATACTTTATTAATTATAGTCTAGAATATTATAGGGGCGTTTATAAGTCCAAAAGGCATCATAAGTATCTTAAAGTATCTATATCGCATTCTAAAAGCTATTTTCTATTCTTCGCCTTCCTTAATATAGATAAGGTTATAAGCTCCCTTGAGGTTAAGAGCTATAAACTAGTTCGCACTATATAGGAGATTATATAGCTTAGAGATAAGTAGTAATAAGTAATAGTTCTTAATAGTAATATTATTATATTTCTAATAGTTAAAATGTAGTTATTTCTTCCTATTCTTCTTAGGTATAAAACGTACTAGATACCCTACTGGGGATATTAAGGGTCAAATAAATCCTTTCTTAAGATTCTCTTCTAAATAAGCGTTAAGTGCTTCCATTTCTTCTTAATTAGGTCCATAGATCTTTTTAAATATTAGTTCTTTCCTAGGCTTTAGCTTGATTTTATAATTATAGCTACTATACTCTAGTAATCTAGTATTAGGTTCTTTAGTAAATAGCTTATTATACTACTAGTATTCTACTAGAATATATAGCAATTAATCTTCTCTATTAATATCAATTACTAATGATATCTTAGTATTTATATCCTTAATTTATAGATAAGCGAGAAATCTTCTTACTTTAGTTATTTTATGAGGTTTATTTAAGGCGCTCTTCTTTAGCTACCACTTAGTTACTAAATCCTAGTCCTAATAGAGTTAGCCTATTCTCCAATCTATCTATAGGTTACTATTATATAACTATAGTCTTCTAAAGATAATATTATATTTATCTCGTATCTCTATAATATTAAAGTTTAGTTACTTATTCCAGCTATAGATCTATAAAAGAAGTTATGTAGTCTCTATATTAATATGTCCTCTGTTATACTAGACTTATTCTCCTTTAATAGTATTAAGGTTATAGCAGTCTTCAGCTACTTTTTTATTCTAGGTTATCTATTATTAGTTCACTATTCTAGGCGAGATAAAATTTCCTTAGGCTCTACTATCAATTATTATAGTAGTTTATCTTCTGTTAAGTTATATCTAGACTTATATATGCTTATATTATTGAGGTTTGATCGCTATTACGCTATATAGGAACCTTATTGTCTTTGCTTATTATTATTCTTTATTAGTAGGTAAGTTTAGTTTTTTAACTATTAACTCTAGAGTTATCTTTGCTATACCTTGGCGTTTTCCCTTAAGTAGATTCAGTACTTATCGTTTATATATTAGTTCTATTCTATATAGAGGTTATTAAGATATCTCATAAAGTAGTAGTAATATAGTTTAAATAGCGCTATATCATCATTAATTATCTAGACTAAGTCCTATATAGGGAGTTAGTTCTCTAGGTAGTATTATATAATAGGTATATTATTATATCTTTAGGGGTAGAAGTTATACTTATACTTATTAGCTCAGTGTTTATTATAGTAGTCCGTGAGGCACTAAGTCTAGAACACCTAATAGTGTTGGTTGTGTATGGGGTTAAGATAGGTATAATCTCCTTTAACTTATATTATAAATAAGAGGTTTCTCCTTTCATATCTAGATATGCTATAAACGGCAATCTCCTAGTTATCCTAATGAGGGTTAATCTCCTTCTTATAGAGGTACCTTAAGTAGTTAATTAGTTCTGATCTAGTTTCTTTAAATAAGGTATTATTAATTTCAAATAAGATTTATTTAATCTATTTTTCAATTTTAAGTCTAGGTATCATTTATTATTTATTATAGCGGAAGGTCCATTCTATTTAGGTCTTCTAGCGTAATAGAGCTTATCTTATTATTCATAAGAAAGCTATATCTTATAGTTCTGTATAGGTTCTTTTACTACTTAGTCCTTAGTTTTATTATTAATCTACTAGATTCGCTTAGGGTTATTCCTAGTATCTTATTATCTCTTATCATAGGCTTATAGTAACCTAATCTCTTATTACTATATAACTTCTTTAGGTTATATCCTTACTTATAGCTTATATACTTGAAGTCCTTGCTATAGTTAGGTAATACAAACTTTATTATTAATTTCAATATCTATACCTAAAGGTGTATATAGTATTTCGTTAAGCTGCTTATTAGCCTTTCTTTTAACCTTTACGTAGGTTTAGTATCTTACTACTAGGGTGCGCATAGCTACTAGGGGGATACTGATAGTATTATATCCTAATCTATAAGAGTATTTTATGTACTACCCTGCATATTCCTTATAGTCTAAGTAAATTCTATACTTATTATTATAGTAAGTAGTCTAATAAAGGTATTTATAAGGTATAGTCTTAATAGCGAGGCTTACGTATTGTTTTTTAGGCACTAGCTAAAAGCATTCCTTCTTAGGGGATTAGCACTCATAAGCAAAATATCCCATTTTAGTATAGTTATAGCACTATTTATCTTTCTTCTAGTTATTATTTCACTTATTATCTTTATAAGCTATACTAAGGTCTATAGGTCTACTATAGTATCTATAGGTAGTAGTATACTAAGGCGCCCTAGGGTTATACCTATAGTTAGAAGTTTGTTCCGCGCAGTAGTTATTACTAGGTTGGTATTAGTTACTTTTTCTTCTATAGTTATTTCATCCTACTTTATTATTATAAGCGGACTATCCCTTATATTTAAGGCGTTATTTATAGAGATAAGTATTAATTTTAACTGCAGTATCTATATACTAGTAGCGGTCTTTGGGGCGGTTAAGTTATGCAAGCTTATCCTTAACTTCTTCCTTTAGGCCTTAATACAATTTAGCTATTAGGGCTTCTTTTATCTAATCTAGCTTAGATGAGATCTATTAGAACTTAGTAGCATACTTACTAGCTAATCCCTTTAATATAAGATTAGTGAGTTTATATTTAGTAATTCATTGTTTATTTAAGCTTCTAAAGGCTTCCTTAAGTTTCTTCTCAAACTTACTATACTTTCTAAATACTTTCTAAGTTTCTTTATCTTACTTATTATATAGTCTGCCTAGCTAGTCTCTTATCAATAGTTCAAACTAGGGGAGGGTATCTCCCCTAAGGAACGAAGCTACTTAGTAAACTTTTGTGGTTTTATCTAGAAATAAGGCAGCATAATAATAAAAGTAGGCTTAGATATAAGTAAGAAATCCCTAAAGGGTTCCTAGCTCTCTAGAGTGTAAAGCTAGTTCTAGGTACTTAGCCCTAAGCGTAAGCTAAGTAGCAAGTTACGCATTTTCCTACCAAAGCTAGAGGATCATATTATATATCTATTAAAGGCTTATTATTTCCTAGGTATTTACAGAAGCTATTTGGGCCTCTTACTTATTTCGGGTCTTAGGGCCGCAGGTTATGCGTTCCTAGCGTTATTAGCTTGCTGCGTGTTAGGAGTCAATATAATTTTAGTTCTATACTATTTAGTAGCATTAAAGCTTAACTTTCTAAATAGGAGTAATTAAAGTATTATAATTAGCTATCTAATAATAGAGTTCTACTAATAGAAGCTAAGGGATAATACTAAGTTAATAATATAATCTTATTAAGCTATATTACTAAATAAATCTCAGGGTTTAAGGAAAATAGTAATTAGTTATAATCCTCATAAGGGGGTTGCAATATAAGATAAAGCTAAGAGTAGCTATTAGAGTAATCATAAAGTTAATTGCTAAAGAGCTATAGAAGTTTATCCTTAGGGAGACCTAAGTCTATACTATATATAAGTTCCAAATAGTCCTTTTATCCTTACTACTAATTGCTAATTAGATACTAGTAATCGCTCAGTAATTATAAGTAAGCGCTTAGTTACTCTTACTAAGCGCTTAGTAATCTATACTATATACTTAGTTCTATCTTATTATTATATAACTTATAATATAGTTCTTCTATCCCAAGTAAATCCTATTATTCCCATGATCCTGCAGTACTAATATCCTATCCCAGCCGCCCGACGCCTAAGTGGGTCGGCTAACTATTATCCTTATATAACGGGTCGTAATATGGGGGATCAGAAACTTCGCCCACGACGTTGACGAGAACTTCAGATATCGCTCCAAAACAAGAGGCTGCAATAACGAGTTGAAGAGATTCAGGATCATCAAGTCTTACCGGGATCTCTGCTAAAAAAGAAGGTGCTGAATAGCGTTGTGGGATGGGCTGCGGCTATTATTAAAACGTTAGAGGATCAGAAACTTCGCCCACGACACTGACGGTAGCTTCAAACGATACTTCAAAACGAGAGGCTGCAACAACGAGTCTCCGAGGAGGCTTAGGATCGTCAAGTTTTGGACTATTGTCTATTAGCACGGTATCCAAAATAAGAGGCTATAATAATAAGTCTGGGGAGACTCAGGATTACTAGCTTTTAGATATTATCTCTTTAGTAGTCTGTTTAACCTTGCTGATCTGCGATTATGCTGTTTTGAGTGGTGTAATAGTGAAGTTAACTACTAATTAGTGTTGGTCTCATAAAGACAAGTACCAGAAGGTAGTGGATAAAATAGAACTCAAAAACAGTAGTGATATTAATAATATCTGAGGAAAGAAGGTATCTAGAAGGGTAGCTAGCAAAAGGAGGAACGATATAGTAGACTAATGAGGTAGGTTATGTAACTAAAGTCACGTGGCTTACTACGTTAGGTAACTGAGGTTACATGACTACTATAGTCGACGTTCCTGCCTGCTGGGCCACGGGCCCGACACTTAGGTCGGGTCTAGATAAGCGAATATCCCAACACTACTAGAAAAGGGATTTATTTAGGCAAGCAGCTTACCTACAAGCGCCCTAGTACTGTTTATATAGAAGCTAGGTAGTAGTATATTACGGTTAGCTATTTGATAGTAGGGTTCTGCTAATAGAAGCTGAGGGATAACGCTAGGTTGATAGTATGGTCTTGCTGGGCTATGTTGCTAAGTGAATCTTGGTGTTTAAGGAGTATAGTAATTAGTTATAGTCCTCACAAGGGGGTCGCAGTATAAGATGAAGCTGAGAGTATCTATTAGAGTAATCACGAAGTTAATTGCTAAAGAGCTATAGAAGTCTGTCCTTAGGGAGACCTAAGTTTATACTATATATAAGTCCTAAATAGCCCCTGGTCCTGCTGTTAGGTAATTACCTATATGTATTAGTAATTATAATTAGTTAGTAAGGCTAACTAATTACTAAGCGCTTCTTTTTATACTCTACTAATTACTCTTTCTCTTATTATTATATAACTTATACTATAGTTATCAGCATCTTCTCAGTATGCCTGTAGCAGTACTAAGGGGGTAATAGGACGTTTAACGAATAACAGTGAATAGGAACAATATGCCGTGAAATAATAAAAGATAGGTCTTAGTATTAAAGGAGTGAAAGTCTTATATTCTTACATTCTATACTACTAGTCTTATTTATAGATAGTAGACACTATATAATAGTAGCAGTATACTATGTAGCAGTAACTATACGTTATAGTATGTAATAGTAACTGCGCACTATTTATATAGTAGTATCTGCCCCTAAATAGAAAAAGCTGTTATCCTAATAGCAAATATATCCCATCCTCCGCAAAGTAATGCTATAATGCGGGCGATCCAATCAAAAATATCACTAATATTATTAGCCTTATGCTTCTTATTTAGCGTAGTAGTCTTAGGGGCAGCGCAAATAGGGGTTGGGGAATTAATCTTAGGGACCCTACTAATAAGAGCGTAGAGAGAAGCAACCTCAGAGCGAAGAGCTTCTACCTCCTTACTCACCTTAGTAGTAGCCTAAGTAATCTTATTACCTATGATCTACTTAATAACTATGCTATTCTTAATATTAGTGAGGCAGTTAGTAAAGTTATTCTAGCCTAAAGCGCTAAGGGTCTTAATACTAGCCTTAAGGGCGGAGACACGGGGAACAAGCTTATTATAAAGGCTAGTAGTGAGAGTAGTAACCTAAGTATTAGTATACTTCGTAGTAGTAGCGATATTATTAGCAGTCTTATAGGCCTTACTAGTAGCAGTATAAGTAGTATTATTAATTATATAGATACTCTAGAGGCTAATAACTATAATAAGTAATATTAAGTTAGTATAGTTAAGTTTAATGAGGCTACTAGTAATCTTAGTATTAAAAGTGCTAGAGTAGTAGGAAATAAATACTATAAGCACAGACGCGCGCAAAGGAAGTAGGTAGCTATATATAACACCACTTAGTATAGCAATTAGGGCGCGTTTGTAGGTGCCTTAGATATAGCGGACCGCCGGGTTAAAAGAGATATTAGCAATTATATCCTTCTTGCTAAAGATCTCCCTAAGGAAGGAGAAGACTTTAGTCTAAAGGGCGTTATTAGGGAATTATATAAAGAGGGCGATAGCAGCTTTATTAGCAGCAGCGCGGGTAATAGGTCCCTTAGGGCAGCGCTTAGCAGCGGGGTTGCTAGGGATAGCAGGCGCGTCGTTATTATTATCCTCCTCCTTAAGTTCCTCCTCATTATCCTCCTCTTCCTCCTCAGTAGGGTCATTAAGGAGATTATTATCCTTAGCCAAAGGGTTAGAGCCAAGGAGAAGAGTAAGATACTAGGAGGAAGTAACGCTAGGGCGGACAGCTAGTCCAGAGTTCTTATTAGTAGGGTTATTAATATTTATATTATTATCATTAAGGTGGGGAGAAATAGGGTTAAAGCGCTTGGATCTATTAAGGCTAGCAGGATTAGCAGCGGGGTTAGCAGCAGTATAGAAGATACTAGCAGCATCCTAGGAAGGGGCAGCAGCGCCAGCAGTAATATCAGAGAGGCAATTAACAGATATTATTACGTTGAGAAGAATAGCAACAAATTAGTAAAGAGTAATAAGGGCTTATAGAGAGTAGAAAAGAAAAATAAATAAAGTAGTAAAGTAATAAAGTAGTGAAAGTTTTAATATATATAGTATAGAAGAAAAGGTTAGGTTTTTGCGCGTAAAATTTAGGCAGAAGGCACTAGGCTTAGGTTAAAAGACTATATAGAAGTAAAGTAAATAGTTAATATAGAGATATATATCAGCCTTATAGGTTATAAGTCCAACGTCGCAGAGAACAATAGCTTTATTCGACGAGATACCTTAATAGCCCACTAAGGCTCAGGGCCGTATAATACCGCTTCTATAAAAGAAGGCTATCTTTAGATAAAGCTAAGCAAAGGCATTATATATAGTCCCAAAGAAAGCAGTAGTAATATTTAAAGGGATCCTATTATAAAACGGGAGCAGCACAGTGAGCCCCACTCTTTATTAGTATAGAGCAGTAACGCTATTTCAAAGGCTTTAACTGCATTACTAGCGTGAATAAGCAGGCTTTCATATAGCTCCTATATTAATTTAGCTGCAGAGTAGCTCTTCTACTTAATAAGATACTAAATAGTAGGATTATACTCTCACTAGTTAATCTATTAGTTAATAAGGCGCTCTACCTTATACTTATTATACCTATCTATAATAATTAGTTATAGCAGGGCTAGTATCTAATAAAACGGGTCTAATCCCTTAGCTAGTTAGTAGAGTTAAGTAATATTAAGGACTAGGTAGATCTTCTAGGCAGCTAGGAGGTTAAGCTAGTAGGCTATAGAGTTAATCTTAGCAGTAATTTAAAATAGGCTAGCTTAAGTTACTAACTATTTATACTTTAGGTAGCTAGGTAAGTAATAACTCTTACTAAGGCGAACCTAAACCTAGTTACTAACATTAAATTTAATATCTATTAAATAATAGTTATAGTACTATTAGTAGATTATATTAGCTATATTAATAAGGCTAGTAGCTTCCTCTTAGTAGATATATTAGAGGACTTTAATAGCCTCTATTAGCGCGGATTTATTAGTAATAGTACTAAGGATAGCCTAGGGGCAGAAGCCTAGTATAACCTTATTTAGGGACTAGCTAATAGTAGTTAATAACGCGTTATTGAGGTTATACTAAAGGGCGAGAAGAATGTCCACCTAGGGGGTATCTAGGTCTACCTATATATAATATTGTAGGGCGATCTTAATAGTCTAGTTAGTCTGCTTGCTCTAGCTATTAGTCTGAGGATAATATATAATAGAGAGGAGGAGTTTAACTCTCAGTATGGAAAAGATAGCCTTCTAAATCTTCAAGATAAATTTAGGGTCTTAGTTACTAATAATATGCGCTAGGATGCCCTAGTTATATATTAGCTAAAACTAAATAAATATAAGTCCCTAATTCTGAGTAGTATATTACTTATTGCTAGGAATTAAAAGCCCTTTCTTAAAGAACTTATATATCTATATTAACAGGCAGTCAAGTATATCATAGCTTAACAAAGCCCAAAATGTACCTACAGGAGGAATAGGAGGTAAGTCTGTAATAAAGTTAACCATTACAGTATAGTAGGGGCTGGGTACTATAGAGATAAGTTAAAAAGTGCCTAGAATTAAGCTATAATTAACGCTATTCTCCTAATATCCTAGGTAATAGTAGATATATAAGTAGTACGCTTTCACCTTATTATGGAACTAAGTTCCAGTTAACTCATAAATTATATAATTAATATTAAAGTAGTACTTATTATGATATATTAACTAAAGGATGTTGGGAATAATGGCTTGGGAAATATAGAGCCGCTCTATATTATTAGCATTAATATAGAAAAGGTAGCTATCACGCTATATCTATAGCTGAACCTAGAAATATTTAGAGTAATATTTATTAGCTATAGCGTAGCGCTCTTCCTTAAGGGCATTATAAGGTATAATAATATGCTATTACTTAGCTTCATTATTAGTAATGCCGCGCAGGATAGCGCTATATCTTTAGTTATTAGCATAAGCCTTCATAATTTAAGCGAAGAACTCCACCTTAAGGTAGATAATAGTCTTAGCAGAAGCTCCTAGCATAGAAGCTTTAGCAAGCCTAATAAAGTTAGAGGGACCATAGTTAGTTACCCTTTTAGCAATACTATCATTAATATTAGTAAGTTTATTACCCTTAGAGAATAGTGAGGCTTAACTAGAATATTAAAGTAATAAGAGCTAGGAGAGAGTATCTAGTACTATATTAAGTTTGCCTAGGATATAGATAATATATAGTTAGAACTATAAGAGGTAATTAGCTATATTAGTAAGCTTTACATTTACTTTCATAAGGTTAAGTATATACAGTAAGATATAAGTAAGAATATTATAGATAGTAGTATAATTAGTAAGAATATCAATAGGTTAGTAGTTAGACTAAACTAGCTTATAGAGCTTCTAAATAGCTTATACTATGCTAGCAACCTCCGCTTCTATAGCCTAAAATCACTATTCAGCAAGTATAATTACCCTAGAGAGGAATAGAATAAGCTAAATATCAGAAGTCTTAAGTATAGTAAGGTTAATCTTAGTATTAGGAAGTTCATTCTCTAACTAGAAGACCATAACTCTAAATCCTCCTTTATATATATCTAGCTTAATAAAGAGTTCTTTAGTAGGATTATAGTAATATTAAGTGACTTAATTATAGAGGTTCTCTTATAGGGTAGTTTAGAACTTAATCTCTTCTTCTATAAGTTTAAAAGTAACTTTAGTGAAGTAATAAGTATATATCTATTCAGTTACTCCTTATATTAGCTTATTCTCGCTATAGAAGAGGATAGAAAGAACTATTTTATAGTACGTAAGGGGTGCTATAATAATATTAAACTATAGTATATTATAGTATAGCTATTCTATTATCCTAAGATATCTCTTAAGGTTATAGAGGTTATTATGGAATATAAGCTGCTAAAAAGCCTGAATATAGTTATTAATATATAAGACTCTAGTAGTATTAACTATATAGCTGAGGAGCCTTATAGAAATAAAGCTAGTAAATAACTTCTCTATAGAGATATAAAGGTAGCTATCCTCAGAGAGCTTGAGCATAATCTTAATATACTAGAGGTAGTTATTAATAGTATCACTAAAGATTATAATATTATTAATATAAGCTTAAATAATATCTTAGTAATTATGGACTAAGGTATCTATAAAGTATTAAGTATATGTGGGAGAGTTCTTAAACCCTATTAAAATAATATTAAATATCTTAATACAATATAGGGAAATTATAGCTATTTAGTTATAGTATTTAGAATATACTAAAAGCTAGTAAAGAAATCTAGTATTTTTAAGTACTATAACCTAGCCCTTATCTTATAAATAGTTAAGGATATTATCCTAGTCTGGGAGAGAGTATATATTAAGAAGTATAACCTTATTTAATAAGTAAAGGTTAACTACTAAGTAACCTTTTTATACTCTATTTACCACACGCTATATAATAAATCAGAGACATACAATAGGAACTAATCCAATAATAAAGAATATCTTATCATTGGAATAGAGGCTATTAAGCTTACTATAAGCAAGCTTTATATCTTTTATCCCTAGGGGGAAGGGGCAGGAGGCCTTAACCCAGCTTTACTAACTATTAATAAAATCAATATATATACCTTCTTTATTAGGTATTAGAATAATACTGTAATTATAAAAGATATTATAGTAATTAAAAACTACTTTTAGGCAGGCTATAAAAGTAGGGTTACTAGTGTAGATCTTAATACTAGCAGCTAACTTAATTATTAGTATGCTATTAGGCTGGGAGATACTATAGGAGGGGACTTCTATAGGGCTGGGATTCACAGTAGGGGTATTACTAGATATTATAGTATAGAAGGCTTCCTCTATTATAATAGATCGGGTATTAGGATATTCTGGGAAAAGAGTATTAATATTAGCTTAGTTAATAAGGTTTATAGTATTGATACTATTAAAGTAGGTTGGAATACTAACTTTTATCCCTTTAGGGATTATAAGCAGCTTAGTTAAAGGGTTTTATAAGAGGACTAGCTTTAGGGTATCCGGGGTAATAATGCTATTAACTATAGAAGGGATCCGGGAACAGAAACGCCATAGCTAGTCTTACTTACTAGTAGTTAGAGAAGCTAGGAGGTTAGTATAGTATACTATAGTAAAGATAGAATCATGGGGAGGGATTATAGTAGCTTATATAAGGTTAACTATCTAGATAATAGAGAGAACGCTCTTATAGGTTATATTAGCAGCTATACTATACATAGAGCGGAACTTCATAATCCCTTTATTAAAGTTAATAAGCAACCTATAGTCTTTATAAAAGGGTATACCTAAGAGCAGGTTGGCGCTAAGTAAGTTAATAACTCCTATCGTAATAATACCATAAGCTTAAATAGGTATGCTACTAAGTGTGCCTAATAAATAGAAATTAAAAGTAGCTTCTTCTATAACCTTAAAGAATAAGTTTATAGCTATTATATAGTAGGGGTTTATTAGGTATAGATAAGCCTTACTTATAAAGCGATTTATTTACTATTAGTTAATAAGAGTAATAGAAGTACTACTATTAATATAAACTTCCTCTGTAAGCCTATTAACTTAAGTAGATATATAGAGGTAGAGATAGGTCTGCTTATAGAGGTAAGTGCTCTTCTATAGTTTGGGGGAGGTATTAATAACTTAATTAGCCTCTAAAGTAAAATTAGTAGTATAGTTAGTAGTAGGTATAATAGTATTAGTAGTAAGGCCTATAAAAAGGGGGTGCTTAGAATCTAAAACTAACGTATTACTAGAGTTATAAATAAGATTATTCTATATAGGCTAATAGTTAGTCTCCTCCTTTAGAGAGAGAAGTATTACTAAGTCGGAGCTATAATTACTTATCTATCCTACTTATAGCTAATATAAGTCAGATAAATTAAGTTATTTATAAATATTAATAAGCTTATATCTATTATTAATAAAGTAGTTAATGATAGTCTTAGGGTTAATATCTTTAAAGACCTAGTAGGCTTAATTACTATAATACTATTAAGCTATTTATTATAAGCAGTTAAACTATTAAGGATATTCCCAAGGCCTTCAAGTATTATAGTAGCTATTCTAGGGGGCTTACTTACTTACTAGCTTATTAGTTTAACGTGGGGTATTTTCATTATTAGAGCGGTTTAGCTAGAATCCTCTGTAATATCCAGACTAGTAATACTAATAGTCCTATTGCAGGGAATCCCAATAGGAGTATAAATAACCCCAATAAGCAGAGTTATCTAGTATAGCAAAGTAAAGGGCGTAGTAAGCTCCTAGGCTAGATGAGAAAGGAGCGTGAGCATACTAGATAGTATAGTATTTCTTATCTATAAGCAAGAGATATATATCTATTATATCTATTATCCTGGGCTTATAAGAGAAATTATTAGAGTTCTAGATTAAGGGATTAATAAAAGACTATAAGTAGCTAGTAGGAAGTAATAGATCCCTATGCCCTAGTATACGTAAAGACTTTATATATATATTAGCAGATATTATCTTTACTATTAATCTAGTTAAGAGTAAATTAATTCTCCTAGAGCTAAGTTCAAGCTTCTACTATAGTAGGAGCAAACTTCTATTAAATAGTATCGCGCAATATAGGCAACCTATTTAACTAGTAGTACCGCCACTCTATATCTATAAGGATATAAACCCACTAGGAGAGAGTAGAACCTTAGAGGAGAGTCTCCTAATAGATAGTAATAGCTATATAGTAGTAGGGATACTTAGCTAGAGCTAAGAGGTAGGAGAGCTAGATATCTACTTTATAGTAGTATATAACTCTGTAGTAATAGAAAACCAGCTCCTTACTATACCTCAAAGTGGGGGTATTAGGCTAGAATACTCTATAGTCCTATAATATCTAGGGCGAGAAGAGCACTAGGGCTAGCTATACCTAGGTAGTAAAACCTTATATTACTACTAGGGCAAGAATATCTAAGAAGAGACTATATAGGTTCTAGAAGGTATTATTCCCTCTATAAGTATATTAAGGTATTAGGCTATAGTAAGGTTACTTACGAACTCTAGGTGCTAGTAAGCTATAGTTAGGGGGACCCAGCTATAGATAGCCTAGTGAGATAGTACTTTATCTTATTACTCCTAGGCCTAGGGGGACTATTAGAATAATAGTATTTCTAGTGGGGCTAATATAGGTACTATCTAGAGGGGCTAGTATAATAGTAACTATCTTAGTAGGACTAGTATAAGTAATATCTAGAGGAGCTAGTATAATAGCAATTTTCCTAATAGGACTAGTATAGGTACTATCTAGTAGGGAATATAAGGAGCTAGTGGGATATATTAATAGAGTAGTAACCTAACTTATAGTTAGGGGTTTTAATAATGCCCCGAGAGGTGCTTAAGTCTCTGCTTTTATTAGCGCTCTAGGTTCTTAGGGAGGCTACTTCAGCAGAAGGGGAGTACTTAGCAGCAGAGCAGCTATAAAGGTAAGCCGTCTAGTATTGCGAGTTTAGATCTCTTTAGGACTAAGGTTGCTAAAAGAGCTGCAGAGAGTACTAGATTCATAATAGCAAAGAAGGACCCTTATTATACTACTAATAGTCTCCCTTAATAAGTAGGTATTAATATTCTAACTATTAATATTAAGTAGCTTATTAAGCTAGCTAGTATTATAAGAAGCCTATAGGATATAAAGCATTTAGCTAATATCCTAATAAAGACTACTTAATACTACTATAAGAAAGCCTAACTAAAGCTATAAACTACTAGGTTATATTTATAGTAATTTATAAAAACCGCAATATAGTAGGCGTTATTTTATTACGCCTCTATAAAACGGGGCGAGGAGAAAGATAGCCTAGCAGCAGACTTCTACTAGTCTATTATAATAGAGTCCTCAGAGCTTAAGCCTGAACCTAAGCTCTTATCCTAATGTAGACGTCTTATGCGCCTCTTCTAGGCTCCCGCTATAAAGCGAGCGTAGGGTAGAGGGACTTAATAAGGTTGAGGATCTAAAAAAGAAAATCCAGTAATTATACTACTAGATATTGCTATCTTCTTAGTATACCTATAGCAATACTAAGGGGGTAATAAGACGTTTAATAAATAATAGTAAACAGGAATAATATACTATAAAATAATAAAAGATAGGTCTTAGTATTAAAAGAGTAAAAGTCTTATATTCTTATATTCTATACTACTAGTCTTATTTATAGATAGTAGACACTATATAATAGTAGCAGTATGCTACGTAGCAGTAACTATATATTATAGTATAGGATAGTAACTGCGCACTATTTATATAGTAATAATAGTTCTTCTATTCTATAGGTATCCCTAGTATTCCTATAATCCTATAGTATAAATATTCTATTCTAGCTATCTAACGCCTAAGTGGGTTAGTTAGCTATTATCCTCATATAATAGGTTATAATATTAGGT
This sequence comes from Colletotrichum euphorbiae, assembly GCA_037178605.1. Lineage (NCBI taxonomy): Eukaryota > Fungi > Ascomycota > Sordariomycetes > Glomerellales > Glomerellaceae > Colletotrichum > Colletotrichum euphorbiae. The sequence goes on from JAXCEF010000261.1 coordinate 54,166, forward strand.
CTCCCTTTTAAATGTCTTATCCTTAAACCTAATATAAGTAGGTTATTAGTTCTAGGTTAGGGATCTATTAATTATACTCCCTAGTTTTTATATAGCGCTAATACTATATTAGGTCGCATTTAAAAATCAAATTTAAATTCTGCCTCTACTCTTTATTATTATAGCTATACGCTTTATGTTGCTAAGTTTAGTATTATTATTAATATGCCTTATTTTTATTACTATTTAATGGGGAAGTATTATAGGCTTCTCCCTAGAGGTGAAGTTTAGAGCAAGTATACTTGTTTAGGGTAATTATATAATATAGTAGCTAATGCAGTTTATACTTATATATATTATTATTATATTTATATTTCTTATTTTACTAACTTATTATTTAATTAATTAATTACTAGATAAGGCTGCTTATTTAGAGGATTCTGAGGTATTAGAGGAGGAGGTATTATATAAAAAGGCTGCTGCCTTATATGCTGTGCAGGCTGAGTTAGATAAGTCTATAGTGCGGCTAGATTATTTAAAAAAGTGAAAGAGGATAGTTATTATAAAAAAATAAAGTTACTGAGGAGGAACTAGTAATTTCTCCTATACTAGAGGCTTAGTCTATAGGTAGGTTTAGTATAGTAGACTTAGATATAGTCTTAGGGTATTAGAATCCCAGCACTCTAAACTTATTATTAGGTGAGGTATCATAGTTTACTAGTATCCCTAGTTATATAAATAAGTTAGAGTCTTGTAGTTAATCTTATTATAGTAGTCTAATTACTAGTTGGAGTTAAATAAGTTAGGGTTTATTTTTATATATTCCCTTAGGTGTGAGTACTATTTGTGATTTATTTATTATTTGCTATTTCTAATATATATAGAGTTATTCTTATGCGTATCTGAGATTTATAGTTAGTTCCTATATATTATCCTTATGTCTATACTCTTTCTATTTAATAAGGTATTAGGTTTTATTTTTATCTTTAATATAATTAATAATGTTTTTAATTTTATGTTCTAGTTTATTTAATTCTATAATAATCAGATTATTAATTTGCAATCTTTATAGTACTTATTTAAGAAGTAAGATATATAAAATTAGATAGTACTTTATTATATATAGTAGTGAGAGTTTATAGTGAATATCTAATAGCTTTTTATTAATTTAAAATAGTATAAGTTTTTATAATCCAATTTATTGCTTAGTCGTTTGGTTTTAATATTTTATTAAGTGAGGTAGATACTATCTCCCTTCTTTAGAGTTAGTCCCTTAACTCTTTTCTTCTTAGCGTATTTGCATATATGTTCGCGCATAAATTTGAGGTCTTTAGGAAGTTCCTACTAAATTTCTTGAATTTTCTTAATATCTACTATAGCCTTAAGTGCTGCTGGGCCTTATTATAGTTCTCTATATGCAGTGGAGTTAAATCTATAGTTAAAATAGAATAGTAATTCTTTAGTACTTTCTCCTACTATATTATTATAGGCAAATTAGGCTATTAATAGTAGTAATACTTAATTATTTTATTTATAATTAATATAATAGCGCAGGTAGATCTTGAGGATTTAGTTAATTTATTTGGTTTGTTTATTAGTTTGTAGATAAAAAGCAGTCAAAAGTTTATGCTTAGATCTAAGCTGCGAGATTAGGGATCTCTAAAACTTCGAAGTAAATAGTTTATCTCTATTTAATACGGTTTCTATAAGTATGCTATATTAGCTAATAATAGCCTTTAGAAATATATAACTAAGGTCTTCTATAGTGCTTAATTCTATTTATAGAATAAAGTAAATATTATTTTATAAGTTAGTCTATAATAACTAAAATACTATTATACTTAGTATTAGTTATTAGTTTTTTTAACTTTAGTAATTTAATAATAAAGTCTAGAGATATAGATTCCTATACTACTTTAAGGACTAGTAGAAGTTAGATTTTTCTATAGGGTTAATATTAATTAGGCTTACTCTTAGCGTAAATTTCATAGTCTTTAATAGTATTTATTATTTCTTATTATATAGCGGTTTTATTATAGTATTATTGAATGCGTTTCTATGTCTTAGTAACGCCTTAGTGTCTTTATGCTAGTGCTAAGTATATCTCCCTAATGGTTTTAGGGGTTATTTATTTAGTTAAGCTGGTACTAATCTTCCTAGCTATTATTAAGAGTCTTATTGCTGGCATAAGGTTTCTGTTCTTATCTTATTTTAAAATAACTTGAGTTTCTTCTAGTATTGGGATATTATAGTCTAGTTGGTAGCTAAGAGCGTTACCTCTACTATTCTTATTCCCTTTCTTATAGTTAATTTTAAAGTTAAATTTAGATAAGAATTCTAACTATTTCATTTATTGTTTATTAAGTGCTTTTAAGGTTATAAGATAAGAAAGATTCTTGTAGAGTATATATATCTTAATTAGGTGTTTTATTTCTAATAGTTATAATATCTATTATTTAAATGCCTCAATAATTACTATAAGCTTCTTATTATATATCTAGTAGTTACGTTTAGGTCTGCTAAATCTTTTTAATATAAAGGTAACTAGCTATAGTTGATTCTTATTATTTTATTATTTAGATTATGCGCCTATAGTAAAATCTGAGGCTTTGGTTTCTAATTCAAATAGTTTATTAGGGTTGGGGATAGATAGAATAATATCTTCTTCTATATACTACTTGATATTCTTGAAGTTGTCTTGGTGTCCAGTCTATTAGAATATATTATCTTTTTAGGTTAAGTCCTGGAGTTATTAGCTCGTCTTAATGTAGTTTTTAATAAATCTTTGGTAGAAGTTAATGAATCTGAAGAAAAATTATATATTCTTAATATAAGTAGGTGTAGGCTAGTTATAGACTGCCTTGATTTTAGCTTTAAATATCTAAATAATTCTTAGGGTAATAGTAAATCTGAGGAATTTAACTTCCTATTAGTGCAATTTCCTTTTAGCTAGCTTAAGTAAGAGTTTTACTTCTTATAGGTTTTAAAGTATTTTATATATATGCTCCTTATGCTCTTCTGATATTTTAGAGAAGATGAGAATATTATTGAGGTATATTATAATAAACTTATTGAGGTATTATTAGAGTGTTTTATTGATTATAGTCTGGAATATTGTGGGGGCGTTTATAAGTCTAAAGGGTATTATAAGTATCTCAAAGTGTCTGTATTATGTTCTAAAAGCTGTTTTCTATTCTTTGCTTTTTTTAATGCGGATAAGGTTGTAAGCTCCCTTAAAGTTAAGGGCTATAAACTAGTTCGTACTATATAGGAGGTTGCGCAGCTTAGAGATAAGTAGTAATAATTAATAGTTCTTAATAGTGATATTATTAAGTTTCTAATAACGTAGTTAATAAGCGAGTGTCGCAGACAAGCGAGTATCGCAACAAATTGCAGCCTTAAGATAAATCCAACCATAAAGCAACACTAAAAACATATAATTCACTAAAACTACTTAGAAACCTCTTCATTAGACGTTTCTTCAACAAACTAACATATTCGCGCATTATAACCAGTGTTGCCACAGACGCCACATCGCCGTTAGCCCGTCTTAGTCCTTAGCTAACGACTACTACTCCAATACGTTTCCTCCTCGATCTGAGTTATCGCCTCTCTCTGCAACTAAATATCCTCTACCTCAGCTATAATAAGACTTCCTCCTTATCTGAGACGTATTTTCTTAGCCCTCCTATATCAGCTAAGTAGGTTATTCTCCTCTTAAAAGATCTAGACCTCAGACTTCAAAAGCGCAATCTGATACATAAATCCGCACGCCCCCTTCAATAGATACTCTATAGCTTCAATAATTAAAGTTAGTAAGCTATTTTAATAGCGTGAGATTTAATTCTTAAAAAGGTCTAACTATAAGGTTACTTCTATTTAGTTCTTTAGTATCTAAGAAGTCTATGCGAAGGGTATTATTAGGAGGGCTCCTAGAGGTATTAGAGTATATAACTTAATATTAAGCTTTAAAAGCACACTTTCAGCACTTAGAGGAATAAGCCCTACTCCTCTAAATCCTCCCTAGATATTTCTAATTGTGAGGGCTTATATAAAAGCCTTATGAAACATAGGGAAGAAGTCTTTTTTTATAATATAGATATAACCCCAGTATGTCTTATCCTCAATTTATTAACTATATGCCTTCTTTAAGAGCCTAAAACACCTAATATCTAAGGGCTAGAGTAAATAAGAGGAATAAGCTAGTATATAGAGTATAATAATATTACTTTCCTTATAATATATCCTAAAGTTAGTAGTATAGTAACTTTTATACCTATTAATAATAAGGAGGTAATAACTACTACTTATATATAGTTTTATATACTATTTAAAGTGCTATAGCTAATTTAGGCCTCTTTTATTTATTATTTATTCGTTTTTAGACGTTATAATAACCTAGTCGCGTGGGAGACTAGTTTTAGTATACTAAGTGGAGAGGTAATATTAGCCTATAAGAATAATATAGGGCGGAACGCTATAGCTTAATAAACTAATAGCCTAAATAACTATAACCTATTTATAATTACTAGGCTATATTATTTTTATATTTAAAAGTCTTTTAGTACTTATAATAACTATTCCGCACGTAATCTAGCCTATTATAAACCTAATCTTATTAAAGTTATAGATATCTAAGTCCATAATACTATATTTTGCAATTATATTCGCTATAAGGCGAAACCACGCGTTTATTGCATCTAGATCTTCATATTAGGCCCTCTTATAGTTATACTTATAAAAAAAGCGCGTCCAGAGCTATAGTTATCGCTTAATGAAGTTCAAAGCCTAGCGCTTCCCAACTAGGGGCGCGTCGCAGTTAGCAAGCAGTCAGTTAGCCATTTCTTCCGCACCACTAATCCGGGGAGGAAACAATTAGGAATCTAGGTCGAGAATATACTCAACTAGCTTCTCCTCTTTAAGCTCCATCAATTTGCATAAGTTAGGTATAGTATTGCGTCGTAATAGAATACCCTTTAGTCGCTAATCTAGTATCCTAGAGCAAACTAAGTATATCTTAGCTACAGCCCGAGCACTAAGATTTAGGTCATTTTGAATAGCTTGAAGGGGAAGTTATATTTAAGATTCTTTATTACTTAGCGCTATGATTTATTATAGAAGAGAAGTAATAAATTATGTTGTTATGTTGTGGCTTTAATTTGTTGCGACACTCGCTTATCTGCAACACTCGCTTATCAACTAAATTAGTTAATATATAGTTATTTCTTTCTATTCTTCTTTAGTATAAAGAGTATTAGATACCCTACTGGGGATGTTGAGGGTTAAATAAATTCTTTTTTGAGATTCTCTTCTAGGTAAGTATTAAGTGCTTCTATTTCTTTTTAACTAAGTCTATAGATCTTTTTAAATATTAGTTCTTTTCTAGGCTTCAGCTTAATTTTTTAATTATAGCTGCTATGCTCTACTAATTTAGTATTAAGTTCTTTAGTAAATAGCTTGTTATACTGCTGGTATTCTATTGGGATAGATAGTAATTAATCTTTTTATTAATATTTATTGCTAATAATATTCTGGCGTTTATATCTTTAATTTATAGGTAGGCGAGGAATCTTCTTGCTTTAGTCGTTTTATAAGGTTTATTTGAGGCGCCCTTCTTTACCTACTACTTAGTAACTAAATTCTGGTCCTAATAGAGTTAGCTTATTCTCCAATCTATCTGTGGGTTACTATTACATAACTATAGTCTTCTAAGGATGATATTATATTTGTCTCCTATCTCTGTAATATTGCAGTTTAGTTGCTCATTCCGGCTATAGATCTGTAAAGGGAGTTGCGCGGTCTCTATGTTAATGCGTCCTCTGCTATACTAGACTTATTCTCCTTTAATGGTATTGAGGTTATAGTAGTCTTTAGCTGCTTTCTTGTTCTAGGTTATCTGTTGTTTATTTACTGTTCTAGGTGAGATAAAATTTCCTTATGCTCTGCTATTAATTATTGCGGTAGTTTATTTTCTGTTAAGTTATATCTAGACTTATATACGCCTAGGTGGGTTAGTTGGCTGTTATCCTTGCATAACGGGTCGTAACAAATCTGATATTAACTACATTAAGTTTATATTTACGCTGAGCTAATTAAATCAGGTTTCTTAGATAAAGGTACTATAATATATACCTATACTAGCTTTAGGCGTTATAAGAACGGTTTTAAGCTACTGGGCCCTGTGGATTTCTGTAGGTGGCCTGAAATGCTAAGTTGAAACGTTAGAGAGGTCCTCTGCTGCATTTGTAACCGTGTTTTCCCACCCACGCAATCGTTTGAGATTTCAGGCCACCCATTTGGCCAGCACAGCACAAACCTTCAGTGCGTCGAACTTATCTAGCACTTTTGTTATGTGCAGAGGTCTAACTCAGTTATTTTTCTTCGGGGTTCCGATGAATGGCTCTTCCCAATTGCTAACCCGCAGTCGAACGGCGGCGGGTCCTGTGTTCCTTCTTCGTATTCCAAAGACAACCTCCTGTCTGCCACCGCCTAATGTTATTATTAGTCGGACCACGTTGTTTATGCTTTCGATATCGGCATGTGGGAGAGCTAAGCTGATTTCATATTGTGCTTGATGGGGCGATTAGCTCTATGCGCTATGTAGTTTCACTTGGGATATTATCTACGACTTGTGTGATCCCTGCCCTGTCCCCATCAGGACGAGGCTTCGCCACGAAAACGCCGAGTACCCGTATCCGGCACCCCCCTGTCCCGTATCCGGCACCCGCTTAAGCCTATCCGGGCAGGTAGTGGGGCTCGCACCGCCGCAGCAGACGGCTCCTGCCGCGGAATAACTGTTCCGACGGCGCCGGAAAGTCAGCAACCTTAGCAGGCAGTATAGTCGCGTTGCAAACTCAATAATAACAACATCGCGTATACATACGTTTATAGCAGTATTAATACTACTATAAAAGCTGCGCCCAAAGAATACCTACTAGAATATATTTTTCTACCTAAAAATACACTTCCAAAGGTATTTCAAAGTATGTATGCATACTATAGTATAAATCCTGCTATAAATGTATATGCGCGTGATGTTACTGTTGCGTGTGAGGTAGAAAAAGAAGGTAGAAAAAAAAGGAGTGCGAGGTGCGAGGTGCAGTAGTCAGGACGGTGATTTAGGCGCGAAAGTCACGTGTCCTGCGGCCTGTGGCGGTGCCTCAATAGGCTTAAGAGGGTGCCGGATACGGGTACTCGAAAACGCCAGCATCTTTGTCAGTTGCTCCCCGGTTGATCCCGGTTTACTTTATTTGAGTTTGATCGACGGGTCGGGGCGCGCTGATTAGCGTTCGTGGTCTGTCACCCGCGGTGAACTCCCAAAGTACTGTGTAGGTACCAGCCAGCTCGATCCGAGACGTCGTTGAATGCTATATAAAGTCGATTTGTGTTTCCCGACTTCTTCATATGTGGAAATATTCGCATATCATCCCACTACAACTCCGCCAGCCAACAATCGCCATGAAGTTCACCACCATCGTTTTCGCCGCTGGCATCGCTGCCGTTCAAGGCTTGGAGCTGATTAGCGACAACCCCATTTGCAAGTACGAGAAACTTAGTGTCGAACCATGGCGGAACTGCAACGTCTTCAACGGCGGCAAGGACCCGTACAAGGACTCCGACTGCGATCTGCCTTGCGCTAGGGCTGAATTCAACGAGGTCGGCCAGTTCGTTCACGTCGCCACCTACTGGGGTAGCGATAGATGCGCCCTGCAGTGCTTTCTGATGTAAACCAATGGTATGAACCCCGAACGCCAAACACTTATCTCTGGTGACTTTCAATAACCAGACACAGTGACGCAAGACTCTTTACATAGCTACAATATGGAGGCAACGAGGATTACACGATACCAACAAATCGGCAATTATAATAAACCTAGCAACCGAGATCATATGTATGCCGTGCGAGCCTTGATTTATTGGCGAGTGACTGTCTTGATGTTTACCTGGCTATCCACACTTTTTCTATAACCAGTATTTGGTGTATGAGGCTACATCGTAAATATTGAAAACCGAATGCCGACTATTAAAATGTGAGGAATATACAACTGGTGTCGCTCTACAGATGACAAAACTGGCCGCGGCCGGGTTTCGATGCACTTAAACCTTCGGAGTATTAATATGAAGGCAAGATAGTTTTGAGACCTTTGCTCGCAAAAGTTTGAAAGGTGCCTTCTGCAATATTACTAGCAAAAAGACTCCACGATGAGCCTTGCTCTAACCCTATTTCCCTAGCGCGCAATCTTTAAAAAGGCAGTCCTTAATTCATCGCTCAAGCCCTCCGGTCTGCAAACCACTACATAAACCTCGCTTGTGGCACTATTTTGCTCGCTCTCAAGCACATCTCTCATATTTATCCTCTTCTTAATAAAGACCTCCTTCTCAGCCCTGCACAGGGAGCCCGAGACTTCAATGTCATCTACTAATAGTTGGGATCGACATCCCCCAAAAAGCTTGGACCAGCCAGGGTGACTAACTAAACTTGGTAGAAGAGTAGTTACTCCAACCCCACCAGCCATTAGAGTGATCCGACAACTAGCGTTGGGGCTTTGTGCGGTGATTCAAATAGAGGCGTATGAGATAGGTATCTAGACTCAATAAGCATAGGGACTGTGCTGCGCGTGCTTAAATGTGATGATAAACCTATTTCAGTCCGAATTTAGAATGTAATCCCCATCCCCGGTGGCTTATTAGAGGTTTGCGATAAGCTGATGGGATGGTAGCTGATAGTGGACCTCTTATTAGCGGCCTAAAGGCTGCTGCTAAAGATCTTTTTGATGTCCCCGTTAATTAGTTGTGCGACTTTAACTCGAGAGCGAGTTGAAGATAAGAGGCTAGAGGCAATTATTACGGTTAGCTATCTGACGGTAGGGTTCTGCTAACAGAAGCTGAGGAATAACGCTAGGTTGGTAGTATGGTCTTTGTGGGGCTATATTACTAGATGAATCTTAGATTTCAAGGAGTATAGTAATTAGTTATAGTCCTCACAAGGGGGTTGCGTATAAGATAAAGCTGAGAGTACCTATTAGGGTAATTATGAAGTTAATTACTAAAGAGCTATAGAAGTCTGTCCTTAGGGAGACCTAAGTCCCAAAATTCCCTCTAGTCCTACTATTAGGTAATCACCTCTATATATTAATAATTACAATTAGTTAGCAAGACTAACTAATTCCTAAGCGCTTCCTTCTGCACTCCACTAATCGCTCCTTATCTTATTATTATATAACTTATACTATAGTTCTTCCGTTCGATAGGAGTCCCTAGTATTCCCATAATCCTATAATATAAGTGTCCTGCCCTAGCCGTCCGTTATCTAGCTAGCTAGTTAGTTATTATTCTTATATAACAGGTTATAATATTAGGTCCCCTCTCTAAAGGTCTAAGTCTTAAGGCCTAATAAAAATAGGTTATTAGTCCTAGGTTGGGGATCTATTAATTATGCTTCCTAGTTTTCCCACAGTACTAATACTATATTAGGTTACATTTAGAAGTTAGCTTCAAATTCGACCTCTACTCTTCATAATTATAGTTATATATTTCATATTACTAAGTTCAGTGTTATTATTAATATACCTTATTTATATTATTATTCAATAAGCTTCTCCCTAGAAGCAAAGTTTATAGCAAGTATACTTATTTAGGGCAATCTTATAATATAGCAGCTAATATAGTTTTTGCCTATATATACTATTATTATACTTTAGGTTTCTTATATTACTAATTTATACTAATTAATTAATTACTAAATAAAGCTACTTATTTAGAGGATATTAAGGTAGTAGAGAAGGAGGTATTATATAAAAAGGCTGCCGCCTTATATACTATATAAGTTAAGTTAGATAAGTCTATAGCATAGCTAGATTATTTAAGGAAACAAAAGAGGATAGTATTTTATAAATGTTATAAAGTTACTAAGGAGGAACTAGTAGTTTCTTCTATACTAGAGGGTTAGTCTATAGGTAGTTTTAGTATAGTAGATTTAAATATAGTCTTAGGGGATTAGAATCGTAGTACCCCAAACATTTCATTAGGTAAGGCATCCTAGTTTGCTAGTATCCCTAGTTATATAAATAGGTTAGAGTCTTATAATTAGTCTTATTATAGTGGTCTAACTATTATTTGAAGTTAAATAAATTAGGCTTTATTTTCGCGTGTTCCCTTGGGTGCAAGTGCCGTTTGTAGTTTATTTACTATTTATTATTCCCAATATATATAGAGTTATTCTTATATATACTTGAGATTTATAGTTAGTTCTTATATATTATTCTTATATTTATACCCTTTCTATTGAATAAGGTATAAGGTTTTATTTTCATCTTCAATATAGGTAATAATTCATTTAATTTCATATACTAGTTTATTTAATTCTATAATAATAAGATTATTTATTTATAATCCTTATAGTACTAGTTTAAGAAGTAAGATATAAAACATTAGATAGTACTTTATAGTATCTAGCAGTAAGAGCTTATAGCTAATACCTAATAGCTTTTTATTAATTTAAAATAGTTTAAGTTTTTATAGTCTAATTTATTACTTAGTTATTTAGTTTTAATATCTTATTAGGTAAAGTAAATACTATCTCCCTCCTTCAGAGTTAGTACCTTAACTCCTTTCTTATTAGCATATTTACGCATACATTCACGCATAAATTTGAGGTCTTTAGGAAGTTCCTACTAAAATTCTCAAATCTTCTTAATATCTACTATAGCTTCAAGTGCTACTAAGCCTTATTATAGTTCTCTATATATAGAAGGGTTACGTCTATGGTTAAAATAATACTAACCTAATAAGTATAAGTATAACTTCTACCCCTAAAGATATAATAATAGACCTATCACTCGATACTACCTAGAGAACTAACTCCCTATATAGGACTTAGTCTAGATAATTAAGAATAATATAGCACTTTTTAAACTATATTACTACTACTCTATAAAATATCCTAATAACCTCTATATAGAATAGAGCTAATACATAAATAACAAATACTAAATCTACTTAGAGGAAGAAGCTAAAGTATAGTAAAGATAACTCTAAAGCTAATAGTTAAAAAACTAAACTTACCTACTAATAAGGAATAATAATAAGCAAAAATAATAAGGTTCCTAAATAGCATAGTAGCGCTAAAGACTTCATAATATAAGTGTTGGTCTCACAAAGACTGGATCCAGAAGGTAAGGGGGGATACGCGTAATATTCAAAGTGGTGATGTCTAATGGAAAGAAGGTATCTAGAAGGGTGGCCAGCGAAAGGAGGAACGATATGGTAGACTGACGAGGTGGGTCACGTGACTGAGGTCACGTGACTACCACGTCAGGTGACTGAGGTCACATGACTACCATGGTTGACGTTCCTGCCCGCTGGGCCACGGGCCCGACACTTGGGTCGGGTCCGGATGGGCGAATATCCCAACAATAAGTATATATAAGTCTAGATATAACTTAATAGAAGATAAACTACTATAATAATTAATAGTAGAGCTTAAAGAAATTTTATCTTATGTAGAATAGTGAACTAATAATAGATAACCTAGAATAAAAAAGTAGCTAAAGACTGCTATAACCTCAATAGTATTAAAGGAGAATAAGTCTAGTATAGCGGAGGACATATTAATATAGAGACCGCACAACTCCCTTTACAGATTCATAGCTAGAATAAGTAACTAAACTTTAATATTATAGAGATAAAGGATAAATATAATATTATCCTTAGAAGACTATAGTTATATAATAGTAACCTATAGATAGATTAGAGAATAAGATAACTCTATTAGGATTAGGATTTAGTTACCAAGTAGTAGCTAAAGACGAGCGCCTTAAATAAACCTTATAAAATAACTAAAGTAAGAAGATTTCTTATATACTTATAAATTAAGGATATAAAGGCTAGAATATTATTAGCAATAGATATTAATTAAGAAGATTAATTACTATCTATTCTAGTAGAATACTAGTAGTATAATAAGCTATTTGCTAAAGAACTTAATACTAAATTACTAGAGCAAAATAGCTATAATTATAAGATTAAGCTGAAGCCTGGAAAAGAACTAACATTTAAAAAGATCTTTAGACTTAATTAAGAAGAAATAAAGCACTTGATACGTATCTAGAAGAAAATCTTAAGAAAGGATTTATTTAACTCTTAATATCCCTAGTAGGATATCTAGTACTCTTTATACTAAAGACGAATAGAAGGAAATAACTATATATTAACTATTATAAACTTGATAATATTACTATTAAGAACTATTACCTATTACTACTTATCTCTAAGCTATATAACCTCCTATATACTGCAAACTAGTTTATAGCTCTTAACTTTGAGGGAGCTTATAACCTTATCTATATTAAAAAAGATAAAGAATAGAAAATAGCTTTTAGAACGCAATACAGACACATTAAGATACTTATAATGCCCTTTAGACTTATCAACGCCCCCGCAATATTCTAGACTATAATCAATAAAATACTCTAATAATGCTTTAATAAGCTTATTATAGTACACCTTAATAATATTCATATTTTCTCTAAAATATTAGAGGAATATAAGAAGTATATATATAAAGCACTTTAAGGACTACAAGAAGTAAAACCCTTAGTTGAGCTAGCTAAAAGTAAATTCTACTAAGAAGAAGTTAAATTCCTCAGATTAACTATTACCCCAGGAATTATTTAGATATATAAAGACAACATTAAGGCAGTCCATAACTAGCCTGTACTTACTTATATTAAGGATACATAATTAGTCCTCAGAATTATTAACTTCTACTAAAGATTTATTAGAAACCATGCTAAGATAAGTTAATAACTCTAGGATTTAACCTAAAACAATGATATATTCTAATAAACTAAACAATATCAAAATAACGTTAAGAGAATTAAGTAATATATAGAAAAAGATATTTTCTATCCATCCCTAACCCTAATAAACTATTTAAATCAGAAACTAATACCTCAGAGTTCACTATAGGTATATAACTTAGATAATAAGATAATAAGAGTTAACTATAACTAGTTGCCTTTATATTAAAGAAGTTTAGTAGACCTAAACTTAACTACTAGATATATAATAAGGAACTTATAGTAATTATTAAAGTATTTAAAGAATAGAGACTATAACTATTAGAAGTAAAATACCTGGTTAAGGTATATATAGATCATAAAAACCTTTCTCATTTTATAACCTTAAAAGCACTTAATAAGTAATAAATTAGATAATTAGAAGTCTTATCTAAATTTAATTTTGAGATTAACTATAAGAAAGGAAATGAGAATAGCAGAGCTGATGCTCTTAGCTGCCGACTAGACCATGATATCCTAGTACTAGAAGAAACTTAAGTTATCTTAAAATAAGATAATAATAGAAACCTTATGCTAGTAATAAGACTCTTAATAATAGCTAGGAAGATTAGTACTAGCTTAACTAGATAAATCACCTCTAAAACTATTAGGGAAATATACTTAGCACTAGTATATAGATACTAAGGCGTTACTAAGATATAGAAATATATCTAGTAATACTACAATAAAACTGCTATATAATAGAAAGCAGTAAATACCATTAAAGACTATAAAGTTTATACTAAGAGCAAGCCTAGTTAATATTAACTCTATAGAAAGATCTAGCTACTACTAGTACTTAAAGTAGTATAGTAATCTATATCTCTAGACTTTATTATTAAACTACTAAAGTTGAAAGAACTAATAACTAATATTAAGTATAATAGTATTTTAATTATTATAAACTAACTTTTAAAGTATTTTTACTTTATTCTATATATAGAATTAAGTACTATAGAAGACCTTGGTTATATATTTCTGAAAACTATTATTAGCTAATATGATATACTAATGGAAATTATGTTAGATAGAGATAAACTATTTACTTTGAAGTTTTAGAGATCCCTAATCCTATAGCTTAAATCTAAGTATAAACTGTTAACTGCTTTTTATTTATAAACTAATAGGTAAACTAAATGAATTAACTAAATTCTCAAGATCTACTTATACTATTATATTAATTATAAATAAACTAATTAGGTATCACTACTACTAATAGCTTAATTTACTTATAATAGTATAATAGGATAAAGTATAAAAGAATTACTATTTATTATAGTAGTTTATAAGCACTACGCCTAGGATACTTAATAATATTAGTAATATATAGGGTTGAGATAGATTTACTCTCCTTTAACCTATGTTATAAATAAGAGATTTTTTCTTTTATATCTAGATATACTATAAAATGTAATCTCCTAGTTATCTTAATAAGAGTTAATCTCCCTTTTATAGAGGTACCTTAAGTAGTTAATTAGTTCTGATATAGTTTCTTTAGATGAGGTTTCATTTATCTTAAATAAGGTTTATTTAATTCATCTTTCTATTTCTAAGTCTGGGTATTATTTATTAGTTATTGTAGTGGGAGGTCTATTCCATTTGGCTCTCCTAGTGTGATAGAGCTTATCTTATTGTTCTTAAGAAGGCTATATTTTATAGTTCTATATAGGCTCTTTTGCTACTTATTCCTTAGTTTTATTTTTAATTTACTAGGTTTGCTTAGCGTTATTCCTAGTATCTTATTATCTCTTGATATAGGCTTATAGTCATCTAATCTATTATTGCTATATAATTTCCTTGGGTTATATTCTTATTCATAGCTTATATACTTAAAATCCTTGCTATCATTAGGTAATATAGACTTTGCTATTAATTTTGATATCTACGCCTGAGAGTATATATAGTATTTTATTAAGCTGCTTTTAAGCTTTCCTTTTAACTTTGAAGTAAGTTTAGTATCTTACTACTAGGGTGCGTATAGATGCTAGGGGGATACTAGTAGTATTATACTCTAATCTATAAGGGTCTTTGAGGTACTATCCTATATATTCCTTATAGTATAAGTGGGCTCTATACTTATTATTATAGTAGGTAGTCTAATAAAGCTATTTGGGGGGGGTACTTTTAATAGTGAGACTTCCTTATTATTTCTTAGGTACTAGTCAGAAGTATTTCTTTTTAGGGAATTAGTACTTATAGGCTAGATATCCTATCTTATCATAGTTATAGTATTACTTATCTTTCTTCTAGTTCTTATTTTACTTATTATCTTTATAGGTTATACTAAGGTCTATAGGTCTACTATAGTATCTATAGGTAATAATCTACTAAGGCGCCCTAGGGTTATAGCAATAGTTAGAAGTTTATTTAGTATAGTAATTATTATTAGGTTAGTACTTGTTACTATACTGTATGTATATAGGTATCTCATATACTGCTATAGGTAGATACTGCCGTTAGTTACCGCCTAGCTATGTATATAGTCCACCTGCGCGCACTCCTGCGCAGGCCTCACTTAGTAATATCAACTGAAGATATCAGCATATTATCTGCTAACATTTGGTAGCATAACTGCGGATTTGTTTTCTTTTTTTTGGTCCTTGAGACTAACGCAGTATCTTACTATATAGCAGTGAATATTGCAATAAGCAAATAAGGTATGTTTTAGCTCTCTTTTCTGATACTATTTGACGCTATATCCGTCACTAGCGCTCAACTGCAATACTGCTGCTAATATGCGCGCACCAGCAAAGGTCTTTACGACTTTGAGAGATCCCGCGAGGGTTACCATCACTATAACTATCGCTAACGGCCCTCCTAACGCGTTTCTACGCCTCCTTGGGATCCTTTGCAATAGCTATCTATTGAGACCCTTTCGCTAGGCGAGTCTCGCCCGCCGCCGTACTACAAATGCAGTGCCAATAACTTCCGCAGCAAAAACGCTTTTTTTCGTTATATCTTTATAAATAACTGCGGTTAATAATATCGCTGCAGACTCTGCAAGATTGACTTCCACTCGCGCAACGCGCTATTTCAATATATTTAAGAACCTTTGCTATATGTAGGCTCTAAACCTAGCCCTATGCGGGACTCCGCGCGAGTTAGTACTCTTTGAGAAGGTTCTGAATCCCTTTAGGAAGACCCTTCCCTTCTGAAAGGTTCTAAATCCCCTCATGCCGAGATAACTGAGAAGTCTCCACCACCCTTTCTTTAGAGTCTCTACTGCGCTGCTACCCTTGCTAGCCGGGCCGCCTCTCTTACCGCCCTCTACTACCCTCCGCGCTGCTCTGAAGCGCCCCCTTAGCTGCAGATATCTGCGCCCTCACTGCTTCCGACTCTATAGGTATCTCAGAAGTGTCCGCTAGAGATCCTTAAAAAGTTTAGTAGCACTATAGTCGGGCTTTTATAGCTATTTGCCCAGCGCCTACAACCGCCTAGGCAGCTTCCTATACTACCTCCTTATGCTCTTGAGGTACTTAGTACTGCTATGCTTAATAGGCTAGTATTACCGCTTGCGCAGAGGCTACAACCTAAGGCCTATTCGCAATGGGAATGAGAGTAGCATAAGTGTTTTAGATAGCTTAATAGATAGGTAATGATAGCTATAGCTCAGAGGGCTATTATAATAATGAGGAGGATTACTGACTGACCTATGGATCTACCCCCTTTAAATAGCCTTAGGCGCGCGAAGCCATGGATAATAGGATGGGTATGCTTCTATCTACTGCAGTATGGTATTGCGCCCGCGCCTTCGCGCCCGCGCGCGTAGCAATGGGGACTATTGCCTTTTCTTTATGGAGGGGCAGATGTCACCATACTGTACGTATATAGGTATCCCATGTACTGCCATGGGTAGATACTGCCGTTAGTCACCGCCGAGCCATGTATATAGTCCACCTGCGCGCACTCCTGCGCAGGCCTCACTTAGCAATATCAACCGAAGACATTAGCATATCATCCGCTAACAGTACTAATTGCTTTTTCTTCTATAGTTATTCTATCTTACTTTATTATTTTAAGCGGACTAACCTTTATATTCAAGGCGTTATTTTAGAGATAGTTGTTGATTTTAACTATAATATCTATATACTAGTAGAGTTCTTTAGAATAGTTAAGTTATATAAGCTTATTCTTAGCTTCTTCTTTTAGGCTTTAGTAGAACTTAGCTATTAGGGCTTCTTCTCCCTGATCTAGCTTAAGTAAGATTTATTGGAATTTAGTAGTATACTTACTAGCTAATTCCTTCTGCGTGAGGTTAGTGAGTTTGCGCTTAGTGATTCTTTCTTTATTTAGGCTTCTAAAAGCTTCCTAAAGTTTTTTCTCAAACTTGCTATACTTCCTAAATACTTTCTAAGTTTCTTTATCTTATTTATTATATAGCCTGCCTAGCTAGGCTCTTATTAATAGTTTAAATTAAGTAAGGGTATCTCCTTTAAGAAAGGAGGCAGCTTAGTGAACTTTTATAGTTTTATTTTAGAATGAGGCGGTATGAGAATAAAGGTAGGCTTAAGTATAAGTAAGAAATCCCTAAAGAGTTCCTAGCCCTCTTAAGTATAGAGCTAGTTCTAGGTATTTAGCCTTAGGTCTAGAGGGCGTAAGCTAAGTAGCGAGTTACGCGTTTTCCTACTAAAGCTAGAGAAGTGAATTATATATCTATTAAAGGCTTATTATTTTCTTAGGTACTTATAGGAGTATTCTAGGCCTATTAGTTATTTATAGGTCTTTTGGCTATAGGTTATGCATTCCTAGCGTCATTAGTTTACTATATACTAGGAGTTAATACAATTTCTATTTTATACTATTTAATAGTATTAAAAGTATTATAGTTAGCTATCAAATAGTAGGGTTCTATTAATAGAAGCTGAGGAATAACGCTAGAATAATAGTATAGTCTTTATGGGGCTATATTACTAGATAAATCTTAGGTTTTAAGGAGTATAGTAATTAGTTATAGTTCTCATAAGGGGGTTATAATATACGATAAAGCTAAGAGTACCTATTAGGGTAATTACGAAGTTAATTACTAAAGAGCTATAGAAGTCTATTCTTAGGGAGACCTAAGTCTATACTATATATAAGTCCCAAATAGTTCTCTCTAGTCCTACTATTAGGTAATTACCTCTATATATTAGTAATTATAATTAGTTAGTAAGACTAACTAATTACTAAGCGCTTCCTTCTATACTCTACTAATCGCTCCTTATCTTATTATTATATAACTTATACTATAGTTCTTCTGTTCCGTGGGAGTCCCTAGTATTCCCATGATCCTGCAATATAAGTGTCCTACCCCAGCCGTCCGGCGTCTAGCTGGCTGGTTGGTTGTTATCCTTGTATAACGGGTTATAATAGCAATTGAGAAGGGGTGATTCTCCTATACGCGCTAAGTAAGAGTTAAGAAATATAGGTATATGTTGGAACAATAGGATTCAATAATAGATATTTATATATTAGTTTTATCAATACTATTATTAAGTGCTAGCTCTTATTTATAGAGATTTCTCCTCTTTATACGTAAGGTGTATTCTAAAATAGAATATAAACTGTAGATAATAGAACTTCCTACTTCTCTAATATATTTTCTCTAGTGAACTTATTAGACTCTTATTAAACTGTATTAGATAATATATATATAAGAGCTCTAAATGTCTATTAGTTTAGTATCTATAGCTTCTACTTGAGATTTAATAATTATATTTTAGCTTAAATATTCCTCTTTATTATTAATATACTAGCTACTACTAGTATTTAATATTCCATTCTATCCTTATTTATTTATGAAATATATTATAGAGGTTTCTTACTATAACGTTCTACTATAAGATACGCTATCGTAGAGTACTAATTTAAATATCTATTTAATAGCTATAATAGAAGACATTATACCTCTTGTTATACGCTTTATAGGGCTTTTAGGTATATATAATATACTAACTTACTATAAGTTCTTTCAATCCAAATACTTAACAGTATATAAAACTTATAATTTCTTTTAGCAATCTTTTTTTATAGTAAAATTAGCTCTATTAAGATCTATGATTCCTTTTGCAATTTAAGTAGTAAGAAAGTAATAAAGTAATTAATAGGATACCCGCCCAGCCGGACCCAACCCAAGTGTCGGGCCCGTGGCCCAGAAGGCAGGAAAATTAGATCCAACCGACAGGTAGTCACGTGACCCCAGTCACATAACCCACCTCAACAGCATACTATATCGTTCCTCCTTTGCTAGCTACCCTGTTATAGGCCGGGCTGCGCCCGCCTCTAAGCTACTAGGGCTACGCTACTTCGGTTGTGATAAGTACGCGAAAGGTTTGCGGCCCTACTGCATAACTACATAAAAGCCGCTTAAGCACTGCATAAGCCTGCGGACTTAAACCTTCTCTCCTTAGTATAGATTACTTCTAATTCGTGGCACCCCTTCGTTAAATAAACCCAGGCTACGCCCTTCATATATCTACACTCCTGTTATCCCAGCGCCTCGCTAATTATACCGCGCGATAGAAGGCTACGGGCTATTGGGTATAGCGTAGGCGGCACCCGCGCCTAATTCAGATGAAACCCTAATCAATATTTATAATATAATAACGAGGCTTAAGTAGTATATATAGGCTATAGAGAGCAACGCCTAAGCGTCGGCTACTGCTGCAGGTAACTTGAGCGGATAAATAGCGGAGACTATAGCCGCTGCGTCTGAGCTTGCTATTACTACTGCTGCCGCTATTGCTGCTGCTAATATCGTTATAATAGAGCTAGCAGCTGCAGCAGAGATTATAACCTTTTATTAAAAGCCTCTTTTTAATCCCCCAAAGTAACTGGGGCGCTATAAGGAGTATCTCGCGTGGAGCATATAGATGCGCATTAAGCTTATACTAGATAGGCGCTTCTTTAAGACCTTTTATAAGATATTCTATTATATCTACGCTTATTTAGGCGATACTCCGCAGAGAGTAATATAGACTTTTTATAATAGTAGCAGACCTAGCTATACCTATAACCTATAGGATTTTATAAGTTATTTTATATCGCGTAGCGTGGGCCTTTTGCACTGCTCTTCAGCACTACCAAAGGGGTATGTATATAAACCCCCACCTTGTCCGCGTTTATATCCGTCCCAATATAAGCACTTTTGCTTCCTTATATCCACGCTCTGCTATTGTGATAGTTATGAGCCCAGCTCTTTCGCCTCAAAAACCCCTCTGCTGCTCCTAAGCATCGTGGATATAAGTATCTGGGCTTCTTGAAGCCCCCTTTGGCGCTCCCTCTTTGGAGCGCTGCCCCTAGGCGCGCTCTCACGACGTTTTTACCTCCTATGTTATGAGGCGCGCCGCCCCCTCTTTTTCTACCTATAACGCCTCTTTTTAGCCTTCAAGCCGACTCTTAAGGCCTGCGTGACTTTAGCGATTTCGACTTTAGCGAATTCGACCTGTGTGCAGCCGACTTATGCGCTACTTTGAGGGCTTTGGAGCCCTTTTGGAGTCTGCTTAGAAAAGGGGCTTGGCGCTATAGTTTGCTTAGGCACCTACGCGCAGTGGAGGAGGAGCGGTGAGCAACCTTCCGCACTTATGGAAGAATTGCACCCCTCTTCGAGCGGGGCTTGAGCCGCTTGTCAGCCGCTCGGCCGCTGCTCGGGGGTGCGGAGGTTTATTTGTTTTCGTCTTGGCCCCCCCCCCTCTCTTCGAGCCGACTCTTCGAGCCGCTTGTCAGCCGCTCGGGGGTGGGGAGGTCTAGCTTCGGCTTCGGCCCTTTCGGCCGCCCCTCTTTGAGCTGCTTTTTAGCGCTTGGGGGTGCGGACCCTTTTCGGCCCTTATGGCCGCTCACAAGCCCCTTCGGGCACCTGTAATGCGCAACGAGCGCATCTCTTTTGTATTTATATATATAGAGGAAGAGCTGCATAGTAGTCCCCTGCGGTGCGGCTGGGGGTGTGTCGCGTGGCGTGGGCCTTTTGTACTCCTCTTTAGCACTGCTAAAGGGGTATATAAACCCGCACCTTGTCTGCGTTTATATCCCTCCTAATATAAGCACTTTTGCTTCCTCATATTTACGCTCTACTATTGTGATATCTTCATTGCTTATACCTCAACTTGAACATTATATAGCGCGTAATAGCCTAGCTATTTAATCTGCATACAAGGCGGAATAAGACCTTTACTACCTTTCTCCTATAATTGAAATATACTTTAGCGTAGGCTAGAGTAGCGGATTAGGTAGATAGTATATAGATTAACTTCCTATAGAGGTCCCTCTTATATAACCTTGTAGACTAACTTACTACTAAGGATATCCCTACTATCTATATAGTATATATTATAGTTATTTAGGATATTACTTAGAAGCTAGAGGACTTTAACTGCGTGAAGGCTGCTACTAATAGGGTTTAACCCCGCGCGCCCACCTCATAAGTTAATAGCAATAGCAACACGCGCATAACTAGATCGGTGCGGGCTGCAAAGGAGGCAAAGCAGGGCTCTAAGAATACTAAGGGCTTTGAGGAGCGCTGCCGTTACTATAGATATAATGAGGTTAGCCACATTAGGCGCAACTGCCCCCACTAGAAGTTAGGCGGCGCTCGCGCGGCTAGGGCTAATAATAGTAAGAGCGACGCCTCAAGCGAGTTAGATAATAATAAGTTAGGAAAAGAGTAATAGGAAAAGCAGGAGCCCGGTGGGGACTGCAAAGATAGCAAATAACACAACACTACCCACGAAAGGATAGGAATAGTCAAAGTAGGCTCAAAAGATGCGCGTAGCGATTCCCAGATCTAATCAGAAAGAATAAGAAGAATTGGGTTTGAAATGAAAGAGATATTGTAGAAATCATATATTAGATTATTAAGGTGTGAGCCTCTTGAGGCTTAAAAGGCTATAGATGATGGTGATAATAGAGACGAAAAAACATGAAGGATATGCCCTCCCTCCTTCCCTCCCCGTATCACAGTCTTCCGCTTTTAGACCCCATTAATAGTGGGCCTGTGACTCCACTAACTAAGCAGCTAAGCTATCCTATCCCATCCTAATCGTCCCCTCGAGACTCACTAAAGGACCCCTATAGGGAGTCTTAATAACTAATTTAAAAATAAAGGAAATAAAAGAAATACTACTATATAGAGCCCTATTAGTAGACTTGTTTTATTGTCTCCTTTGTGGTGGGCGGTCTTGCTGCAAAATAGGGCCATTATTAGCTTTTGCTTTCTGCCTCAGTTTATACCTCAATAACTACCTCTTCTTCTCTAGCTCCTCCTTATGTGCTTTATCCTATTCTAAGCCCTAATATAACTGAAACTATTCTCCTTATTAAGGCGAGTATGAGAAGTTATAGTAATATGCCCCCTTGGGCGTATTCTATTTAATCTAATCCTACCAATCTACTTATTATTATATATCGTCCTCACGATTATAATTATGCTTATTTAAGGCTTTAGGTTAATTAGGATAGCTTAGTGGGTCTACTAATAAGGTCCTAAAAGGCCTTATAGGTTTTGGAATAGAGTTAGGGCTCTATAAATATCAATCTTTAACTTAGCATCTAAGATAATTAACCTCTCTATTAGATATTTCAGATAATAGTAAATTTAGCAACTGTAGTAATATCGATATAGGCCCCAGCACAGGAATAGACGGAAGCAGACAATAACAACTAGAAAGAGGGTCCTAAGTTAGAGAGAAGATAATATTACTATTACTACTAATAGGAGACTAACTATCTATAGGGGTAAATATAATATAAAGCTAGGGGAAGAATAGTGATTTTTTAAAGTCTTTCTAGAAGATATTAATATCTCTTAGTACTAACCTACTTTTAATAGGTATATCATAAAACTCCAAAGTAATAGGAGAGATATACTAATTAACTAATAGGATATTAAACTCTAGAAAGGTAGTAGGATCTCTTTAGACTATCTAGCTATATTAAAGTAATAGAAAGCCTTCTTAAACAAACGCCTAAGCCTACTTAATATATTAAAGTCTATATATAAAGCTATCTTATTATTATATAGAGTTAATAATATAGTAGCTAGTTGATAGGATTTATAGTAACTAATTAGAGGCTCTTAATGCCTTATATTACTCTTTGAGGTTATTTATAGTATCTTTAAACCTCTAGTTGCTTTTTAAGTCCTGTACTAAATCCTAGTAGTAGCTGCAGCCCTATACTTAGTCTACTATAATTAATACCTAATGCGTATTGCTATAATTTAGAAATAAAATAACTATAGTTATATTATAGATCTCGTTTTTTAGGTCTAGGTCTATAGCTTCTACTAAAGTCTTATTAAGGGTTTCACCTAGTA